>SNVD02013559.1:600000-831103 GCA_013180625.2 Boswellia sacra | reverse complement strand
CAAGTGTTCTACTGGAACAGAGAGAAGCAAGATAAGAGAAAGAATGGATGCAAAGCTGATCGACTATGATATGAACAAAAGTGCCCTAACTATGTTGGTGATATACTTAGGAAGAAACTAGATTTTAATACAATTACGTTTCCGATAAATTTCAAATTTTAATTCATTTTTCAAAACCAATTTAATTAACATCATTAATGAGGAAAAAATTTAAAATTTGATTTCCATTAAAATAAGGAATTCTGATAGAGTTAGGATTCCCGCCACTGAAGTTTCTCCCACTCAATTCAATAATGCTGACATTGCATTCTGATACACAGACATATAAAAAAGTCAAATTTCAGTTAGGCATAAAAAGTATTGTATGATATGAAAAGCAAAATAAAAAGCAATTATATTTAATGTAACAACAATATCCAGACATCATATCAATCATTCTAAAGAAGCATTTTTGAGAGCTGTTTATAATCTTCATATGAAAGCTGTTTACCTTTTTTGAACTCAATGGAGATGTCAAAAATATCATTTTGACATATTCATAAAGAATTAATCACATTAGATTATAAAATAAATACAGTAGCTTTCACACAATATAGAGGTAGCCCTTTTCATTTGAGTGGGTGACCTCAACATATTTCTTAAGTACCCTGAGGTTCCTCTCAATGATGGCTTTCACACGCCATATATTGGTAGTTCTCTCTGTATTCTTCGTTTTAAACCAGTATGTTAACATTTACATAATTTTATATTACAACTCACACATGCTTAATCAGAAGAAAACTTATGATATTATAGATATAATTAACATAACAACAAGCATTGCTTATTTAGAAAACTAACAGATGCCTAAAGCCTTTCTTAGATTCTCAAATCTTGTTGCATCCAATGCCTTAATGAACAAGTCAGCTAATTGTTTATCAATGGAGATATGTTAAATGTGTATCACCTTAGACTCAACAAGCTCCATTCTAAAATAGTATCTTATGTCAATATGTTTTGTTCTAAAATGTTGAACTGGATTTTTGGAAATGTTTATAGCACTAGTATTATCACAAAACACAGTCATAGGTTTTTGGTCAATACTATAATCACTTAGCATTTGCTTTATCCAAAGTAGTTGTGTGCAACAACTTCTTGCTGTTATGTATTCAGCTTCAACAGTAGACAAAGAGATGGAATTATGCTTTTTGCCATGCCAAGAAACTAAGTTAGTACCAAGATAAAGACATCCACCTGATGTGCTTTTCTTCTCATTTACATTTCCTGCTCAGTCAGCATCACTAAACCCTATAAGACAATCATTTGTATAAACCATATCCCATAATCATAAGTTTCATGTACATACCTGATGATTCTTTTAGCTACTGCAAGATGTGATTCTTTAAGATTTGCTTGAAATCTTGCACAAATTCCTACACTAAAACATAAGTCTGATCTACTTGTCATGAGGTATAACAAACTGCCAATGATGTTTCTATATAAACTTGCATCAACCACTTTTCCTGCATTGTCTTTTGAAAGTTTTAGGTTAGTATTGATAGGAGTTTTCATTGGTTTTGCATTCTTAAGTCCAAAATTTCTTTACAAGATTTCTAGCATATTTTGACTGAGATATGAATATCCTATCATTCACTTGTTTAACCTACAATCCAAGAAATAAATTTAATTCTCCTACCATGCTCATCTCAAACTTTTCCTACATCAACTTAACAAACTTATCAATTTTGCTTTTGTTAGTTAATACAAACATAATGTCATCTACATATACTTGAGCAACAATAAAATAGTTAGATGCATGTTTGATAAACATAGCCTTATCATTGTTGCCTTTACTATAACTTCTCTTGATAAAAAAATTTGTCAATCTTTCATACCAAGCTTTAGGAGCTTGTTTCAACCCATATAAAGCTTTATACAATTTGTACACAAAATCTGGATGTCTAAGATCTTCAAATCCTTTAGGCTATTTAATAAAAGCCTCTTCATTGAGATAGCCATTTAAAAAGGCTGTTTCATATCCATTTGGTACAATTTAAAATCAAGCAAACAAGCAATTGTAAGTAGCAATCTAATTGACTTAAGTCTAGCTACTGGTGCAAAGGTTTTGTCAAAGTCTATGCCTTCTACTTATGTGTAACCTTGTGCTTCTAGTCTAGCCTTTGTTACTGCTTAACCACTTTCATCAATTTTATTTTTAAATATCTATTTAGTTTCAATGACATTGGCATTTTCTGGCCTAGGAACTGATTCTCATACTTCATTCCTTTTAAACTGATTAAGTTCATGTTGCATTGCCTGAATCCAAACATCTTCTTTTAAAGCTTCTTTCACATTTTTTGGTTTAACTAATGAAACATAACATACAAATCTTACCTGATTTCTTACCTTACTCATAGTTTTCATTATTCCATCTGGTGTTCCAATTATTAAGCTGGTTGGATGTGCCTTCTGTATCAAAGTTGGTGGATCTTTTCTTTCATCTTCATTTCTGATTGAGTTTCTGTTCAGATATGTGTTATCAGATGGTGCTGCTGTGCCTAGGCTTAGAACCGAGGCGAGGTGGGCACAAGGCAGTAAGTACCCAACCCTGGCCCGCTCAATTTTTTTTCCCGCCCTACCCCACCCCTAAACATTTGTATTTTTATATCACACCCCCGTAGTATTTATATTTTTGTAACTTCGTCCTCCGGTAACATTTACATCTTTGCAAATAACCCCATTCTCAATTTCTCATTATATCATTTATAACTATGATCATTTTTTAACAATCATAAAAACAATAAATCTTCAAACTCAAATCAAAATGGTTGTGTATTACCATTAGATTTTATTAGTAATAATGTTATATACTCTATTAGAAATAATGTTAAAAGTGTATTATTGCTTGTAAATTAGTTAATTCACACTTTTTAAAATAGTTGATAATACAATTAAATAATTTTTTAATATCATGTTGATTTAATTTCAATCTAATAGTAGTAATAATATAATTGGCATATAACAATTAATTAATATTATAAATATTTATGAAACATTAATAATTTAAATTATGATAAATCATATATTTAAAGCTATAAGATTATTTTTATCATATTTCTATTCACATATTTAGAAAATAATATATTGATTATACTAATAATAGTAGGTACTCATCACCGGCCGACTCAATTTTTTTTCGCTCCACCCCACCCCTAAACATTTAATTTTTATAATCACACCCTTGTAATATTTATATTTTTGTAACTTCGTGCCCCTGTAACATTTACATCTTTGTAAATAACTCCATTCTCAATTTCTCATCATATCATATATAACTATGATCACTTTTTAACAATCATAAAAACAGTAAATCTTCAAACTAAAATCAAAATGGTTGTGTATTAACATTAGATTTTATTAGTAATAATGTTACATACTCTATTGGAAATAATGTTAAAAGTGTATTATTACTTGTAAACTAGTTAATTCACACTTTTTCAAATAGTTGACAATACGATTAAATAATTTTTTAATATCATGTTGATTTAATTTCAATCAAATAATAGTAATAATGTAATTGGCATATACCAATTAATTAATATTATAAATATTTACGAAACATTGATAATTTAAATTACGATAAATCATATATTTAAGGTTATAAGATTATTTTTATCATATTTCTATTCACATATTTAGAAAATAATATATTGATTATACTAAAAGTATACATTTTGAAAATGATTTTGTTAATATTGCAATAATGTAATTAGTACTTAGTAATCTATATCAAGACTGTATATGTTATACAAATTTAATTACTATAAAATACAAATATTTAATTACCATTTGATTTTATTAGTAACAATGTTACATTCTCTATTAGAAATAATGTTAAAAGTGTATTATTACTTGTAACCTAGTTAATTGACACTTTTTCAAATAGTTGATAATACATAGCATGTTGATTTAATTTCAATCTAATAATAATAATAATATGATTGGCATATACCAATTAATCAACATTATATATATTTATGAAACATTAATAATTTAATTAATTAATTTAAAATACGATAAATCATATATTCAAGGTTATAAGATTATTTATATCATATTTCTATTCACATATTTAGAAAATAATATATTGATTATATTAAATGTATACATTTTGAAAATAATATTGGTAATATTGCAATAATTTAATTAGTACTTAGTAATCTAAATCAAGATTGTATATATTATATAAATTTAATTATTCTAAAATACAAATATTTAATTACTATAATTATCATTTGATTATATTAGTAATAATGTTACATACTCTATTATATATAATGTTAAAAGTGTATTATTACTTCTAAACTAGTTAAGTGACAATTTTTTAAATAATTGATAATACAATTAAATACTTTTTTTAATAGCATGTTGATTTAATTTCAATGTAATAATAGCAATAATATGATTGACATATATCAATTAATTAATATTATATATATTTATGAAACATTAATAATTTAATTAATTAATTTAAATTACGATAAATCATATATTTAAGGTTATAAGATTATTTTTATCATATTTCTATTTACATATTTGAAAAATAATATATTGATTATATTAAAGGTATATATTTTGAAAATTATCTTGTTAATATTGCAATAATTTAATTAGTACTTGATAATCTATATCACGATTGTATATATTATACAAATTCAAGTACCATAAAATACAAATATTTTATTTTGTCATTATAACATGAGTAAATTGATGTTAATATATTAAAATATGTTACTTATTAATCAAAATGTAACTTTTGTTGAAGCATTTGTATTGTTTGTAAAATTATTAAGCATTCATATATATGGAAAGTTTAACAATTATAACCCAAAAAATTACTTAACAGTCCTAAAATTTTAAAACTTTATAAATACACCCCTAAATCTCACGGGGCGGGGCGGGTCAAGAGGTCCAAGAAGTTGGACCCGGACCTCAACTCGGACCCGCCTTGGTCGAGGCAAATTTATTTTTCCCCAAACCCGCCTTAATGATGTTTCGGGGTAGGTCAAGACCCACCCCATTTGTCCGGGTCCGACTGGGGCCCTGGACCCAACGGGCCAAATGCCCAAGTCTAGTTGAGTCTGACGTAATAGCAGTTGTTTTTTCTTTCATAACTGAATCCTTTTTATTGTTATTGTTGTCTGGTACTGATCTTTCTGTATTCTTTGTGAAGATGGTTATGCTTTCTTTATGTGAGGACTTTACGTAATCATTCAGATCATCAAATATTACGTTTGTAGATTCCATGATTGACTGAGTTCGAAGATTATAGACTCGAAAAGCTTTGCTATTTTGTGCATATCCCATAAAAACTCCTTCATCACTTTTCAGATCTAATTTTTCTAACTGCTGTCTATCATTTAAAATGTAACACCTGTATCCAAAAACATAAAAATATTTCAAATTAGGTTTTCTTCCTTTCAAAATTTCATAAGGTGTCTGGTTTGTGGCAGGTTTGAGAAAAACTCTATTTGAAATATAACAAGCAGTGCTTATTGCTTCAGCCCATAGCCTTTTGGTCAACTTCTTGCTATTTAGCATCATTCTAGCCATCTCTTGAAGAGTTCTATTTTTTCTTTACACAATACCATTATGTTCAAGAGTTTTGAGAGCTGAAAATTCATGTTTGATTCTATGATATTAATTTAGCATAGCTAACATTTTCAAACTCCTTGCCATGATCACTCTTTATCCTTACTATCCTGCCAATGTTCCTATTTTGCTCATTTTCAAGCTTAGCACAAAGATTCCTCAAAGCTTCAAAAGTGTCATATTTTTCTTTAATAAAATCAACCCAAGTATATCTAGAGAAGCCATCCACACGAACAAATATTTATCTCTTACTAGTAGTGCTTTCAATTTGCATGGGGCCTATAAGATTCATGTGAAGCAAATCAAGTATTTTGGTTGTGCTAAAATGTGAGATCGATTTGTGTGCACTTCTAAATTGTTTTCCCATTTGACATGATCACAAATTCCATTGATTTTGTCATCAAGTTTAGGAACTCCTTTTACAGTACCTAATTAGTTAATTTAACCAAGTCTTTATAATTTAAGTTTCCTAATTTCTTATGCAACAATTCTATATACGAGATCCTAGCATGAAATACAATTTTTACCGAATAACAATTATCCAAAGATCTATTTCCTTCTAAAATGCATTTACCAGAATTGTCTAAAACCATGCATTTGTCTATGTGAAATTAAGAATAAACTTGTCATTACATATTTAACTAACATTAATTAGATTAGCTTTCAAACCTTCAACCAGGAAGACATTTCAGAATTTGGGTAGGCCTTTGACATTCAAAGTGCCTTTGCGAATGATCTTACTCTTTGCTCCATCACTATAAGTGACATTTCCTTCCTTACATGGTTCAAAATCTTTCAAAAGCTATTTATTTCTAGTCATGTGCCTAGAACAACCACTATTAAAATACCACAAATCTTTATAAGAATGCTTAAGTGAAGCAAAAGCAACATTGCAAATGGTAATCTCTTTCTTCACCTAATGCATTTATATCTTTGGTAACAGCTTGAACTGTTTTGACCTTTTATGCAATAAATTCAACAATTTTAAACACTTAGGTCTAATATGCCCTTTGACATCACAAAAATAACCTGTTGGAATGAATTTCCTTACCTTTTGAGGACTGGATTTAAAAGAGCTTAAAGGGAAAACAAATGCTTCATTGCTTTTTGAACTAGGACTTGACCTTTTTTTAGTGAAGTTTTGAATTTTTACCTAACGTTAAAGCTTTTACAAACACTGTTGTTGATAAGGATACTACATTACCTTATGTATACCCCAAGCCATGTTTGTTGGAATTGCCTTTTCGAAGACTTAAGACTTGATATCAAGTTTAGCTGACCCAATTCTGAGTTGATCAACACATCTTTTACTCTCAATCAATTCTGTTGTAATTCTCTCAATACGTGTTATTTTGTCTATCAAAGCAAGCTCCAGTTTCGTGATGCAATTTTTTACATAAGATTTTTCACATTTCAGCACTTCAATCTCCTTCTTCAAAGATTTGATTTCTTCTTTCTGGCTCAGTCATTCACCATAGAGTGCATTTTAAGTTTCTTGCACCTCTTCATAGTATTCTGGATCATCTTTTGTATCTGAATGTTCATCATCAGTTCTACACTTTTCTGTTATGCTGGATATAACAACTTTCCCTTTATCAGTTGCAGATGTTGTAAATGCAGCAAAATTACTCATGCATTCTTGATCCTCTAAATCAGTTTTTGAGTCATCACTCTAAGTAGTTGTTAAGCCTTTGTTCTTTTTTTTTTTTTTAGATTAGCACATTCAGATTGAATATATCCATAACCAAAACACTCATAGCATTGAATCCTTCCTTTCTTGTCAGGTTGCTTTGATTTTTTCTTATCATTCTTCTTGTTGAAATTTTTGAACTTGTCTTCATTTGAGTTTGATGGCTTTCCTTTATTCTTTTTCCTGAAATTCTTTTTCATGAACTTGACATCATTTTTTATTAGAAAACCAGTCTGTTTAGAATTAGTCTCATCAAACTTATCATTACTTTTATCATCAAATTTTTCAGTGTTAACATTGAATACAATGCTCTTCCCTTTTTGCTTCCTAGCACTATGATTAATCTCAAAGTTTTGGAGAATGCTAATCAATTTGCCAACCCTCATGTCATCAGCATTTTTAACTTCTTGAATAGCTGAAATTTTAGGTTGAAATTTATCTAGAATAGATCTAATTATTTTGTTAACAATTTCTGCATCAGTAAAAGTCTTGCCAAGTATAGATTCGGAATTGGTGATATGACATAACTTAGAATAAAAATCAGAAATCGACTCATCCTCATGTATCATCAAGTTCTCAAATTGTGAATTTAATATCATCAATTTAGATCTTTTAATAAAAGTAGTACCTTTATTTTTTACCTTAAGACTGTCCTAACCTTCTTTAGCCACTTTGCACTTTAAACTCTATCCAAAGTTATTTGAGTCAACAATAGCAAAAATTGCATTAAGAGCCTTTGAGTTCTAGCTTGTGCATCGGTATTCTTTATCAGTCCATTCCTTCTCAAGTTTGGGTTCAAAATTGCCAAAAGCATTCAATCTCGTTGGTGGTGTCCATTTTTTAAGTACACTGGTCCATGCCCTATCATCGAGCGATTTGATATACATTATCATTCTAACTTTCCAATATGAAAAATTACCACTCTGAAGTATAGGTGTGTCACGCCCTAACATCTCTTATTTAGAGACTTTAGGGGTGATTGAATTAGAAATTAATAAAAAGTTTATCATCAATATCTCAATTTTTTTTCTTTATATATATATATATATATATATATATATATATCACATGAATTCACTACAACATTTGGCTATTTGTTCAAAATAAAGTTTACATACACTGGTGACTAAATTCAATACATAAATTGCTAGTCACATAACAAAATCTCCCATCATAAGCTAGGAAAAACAAGACCGTCCCCAAAAATCATTGTATGCATGCAGACTCCAGACTCCCTAGGAAAGCTTCGGAACATCACTAGTATGAACATCCTTCTGTGTTCCTATGGAGGGACGAGGTGAGCATAAAGTCCAGTAGGACAAATTATAACATTATACTAAATCACACGCATTCAACAATTACTCAAGTACAAAATTACATACCCAATAATAATAAATCTAATGATAATGTGCATTTGCACGTCAAGTTTATAGTCATGTTCCCCTTGGATCCGTGTACAAAACGGCCCATCTAAGGTCCAACACATCATGTTTATAGTACTCGTGTTCCCCTTGGATCCGTATACAAAACGGCCCATCCGAGGTCCAACACATGATGTTTATAGTACTCGTGTTCTCTTGGATCCGTATACAAAATGGCTCATCCAAGATCTAATACTAAGAAGTTTATCTCTGCATTCTCCTTGGATTCGCATACAAAACGACCCATCCAAGGTCCAATGCATACATTAAAAACTTTCAATATCATCACTATGATAAATCTCAAGAAAATACAATTTTTATGCAAAATCTAGCACTTTTTGGGAAGTGTACAGTCGATTTGGGGTGCTTCGTAATTTTACTCGATACTCAACACTACGCATCTCGACACTCGACACTCGACACATGACAGTCGACATGAGCATGGAGTCGCGCACACAATGCATGACACTGTTCGCTCGACACTCGATGCTAGACACTCGACACAGTGCCTCTCGACACTCGACATTTGAAACCGCATGTCAAGTCGTGCATGTAACGCACGATACTGTTCACTTGACACTCGACGCTAGATACTCGACACCTGACACCTCTCACTTGACACTCTGCTTGACACTAGATGACAAACACTCGACACTTCTCTCGACACTAGACAACAAACACTCGACACTCGACTCGTTCACACCCGACGCTCAACATATGCCTTTTGGCATCAAACATATGTCACTCGACACTCAACCCTAGACACTTGAGACTTGACTTTTTCCACTTGACACTCAAAAAATAAATGTCGAGTGTTGTCGAGGGAAATAGTAAAATCGAAATCCAGAGTCAGTTAAAGCATCCCATTTCCAGATTTCAACTCCCAACTCAAAAATTCACCAAAAATCCATTTTAACTTAAAATTCAACGAAATTAGCGGGTAATTAAAGCTTCATATGTCTATTTTCCTAAACAAATGAAAAATCATACAATTCTCAATCCAGAAAAATGCATCAGCTCAAACAACACAAGACAGTCACATGAACTACAACTTCTCTCAAAACCATATCTATTTCACTTCATCAACACTTAGTTTTGACACATAATTCCTCATTCCAACCATAAACAATCGACTTACAATAAGTAGTTTCACTCATAGTTCATCATCCAAGCAACAAAACAATCAAGTTAGAATAGATCACATACATAACAAACCAATATCAATTAAACAACACAATACATGACATGAGATAAGCTTAGTGTTAGAAAATCCCTACTTGTTTTCCAAGCTTATACACTTCTTTGAAATTTTTCCTCTCTTTTCTTCCCTCTCTTTTCTTCTTCTCCTTCTTCTCTTCTTCTCTTCCTGGAGCTGTGAAACTCTCTTCTCTTCCTTTTTTTTTCTCATTCTAGAAAAATCCTCTCTTCCCTACATATAAGGCCTTGGTTCATGGGCTAGGTCCACCAACTTCTAACCTATTCAATCCTTTAGACACAATTTCTAAATTTTATAATACATAAATGCATACATATTAATTTCTTTTGAGACTGTACAAGGTGGTTGTGTTCCGGATCCTCCATTATGAATAAACTCCATTGCTCTAAATCAACATGATCTTTCTTCACTTGTATGTTAGTGAAACTTCTCTAATGCCAATTGTAAGATTTGGAAGTATGAAGTTATATCCAATATAACAGTAAACTGTAAAGTAAAATTACACAGGAGGATTTCTTATGTGCAACATAATAGTAAACTATAAACTAATCGAGTCTTAGGTAACTGTCTAAACTGTTTAGATTTCTTATGCAGTAGACTCAACACCTTATAACATCTAGGTCTGATGTGACCTTTTACACCACAAAAATAACATGTAGGAACATATTTGATTACTTTTATAGGCTTGACTTAAAGGAACTAATGGGTGAGACAAAGATATATTTACCTTTTGAATTTTTAGAGCTAGCATTTGAACTTTAACTTGAAATGTTAATTAAAGCTTTAACAAAAACTATTTTGGAAGTTGAAGGAATGTTACCTTCATCAAATCCCAAGCCATGCTTATTTGTGCTTTTTCTTCCAAGTCTTAAAACTTGATCCAGTCGAGCTAAACCAATCTTAAGTTCATGAATGCACTTATGCGCTCCTGCAAATTTAGATCTGAGTTTCTCGATCTCTTCAGTTTTCTGGTTCACAACTGTCTCCAGTTTTCTCATGTAGTCCTCAGCATATGCCTTCTCACATCTCATAATTTCTCTCCCTTTCTACAGATTATTGATTTGAGCTTTCTATTTTTCCTATGTTTCATAAAGTGCATTATAAGCAAGTTGAAGTTCCTCTTGATAATTGGCTTCCTCCTCTGCATTTGATCTATCACTATCTCATATATTCTACTCAGTTATATCAGACACGACTGCTTTACCATTATCTGACACATACCTACAAATGCAACAAAATTACTCAATTGTTCTCCATCATCAGAATATGTTTCTGAGTCATCACTCTAGGTTGCACACAAGTGTTTATTCATCATTCTTTTGTAGTTCGGACACTCAGATTGTATATGTCCAAATCCTTTACATTCGAAGCATTGTACTTGGCATTTCTTATCAGATTTTTCTTGAATCTTCTTGGCTGTTCTTTGAGAAACTTCTTTGCATAAAAACTCTTTACTTTTTGTACTTTCTCAGGATTCTTCTTCTTGAGATTCTTCTTTTTATATTTGATAAAGTTCATTGTTAAATACGTAGTCTACTCACCATTGGAATCAACACATTCTTTCTTCTTCGAAGCGATAGAAAAAGCAATGCTCTTTTCCTTCTTCCTTGATTTCAGCCCTGTCTCATACGCTTAAAGAGAACCAAGTAGTTCATCAAACCTCATGGTGTTCACGTTATTGCTTTCTTCAATGGTGTAACCTCAAGCCAAAATTTATGTGGTAAAGTGTTAGCCCTAAGGCTACATGATAATTTTGATGATAACAATACACATTGATTTATTGAGATTTACTAACATGTTTATTTATGTGCAAGAGTAAGATCATTGAAATAATTTTAAAATCAAGAAGAGGCTTATTAAAATGAAGTGTTGAAGCTAAGGAGAAGACTACATGTTAAAGGCACCAAAGTTTAAGAACAAGGATTGACTCAAGGAATGTGACACATGAGCAATGTTCAATCAATTGGTCACATATATCTCTACAAATATCCAAATGACGTGATTCTTGAGCCTTTGGAAAGCTTACTCAATTTATAACATTTCATATGTTTTAATGAAATTCAAATTTCAAGTGCAAGGTTGTCCAAATCATCATGCAAGTTGAAAGACAAATGGAAGCAGCTGACATGAGCACCGAATACTCCTTTGGACATATCTTGCGCTAGAAAAATCAAAATGACTTGATTCTTGCGGCATTGGAAAGATGACTTAATGAAGAACATTTCATATGTTTTGAAAAAAATTCAAATTTCAAACAGAAGGCCAACATAATTGACATGCAATTCGGTGGACTGACACAAAGAAGAAAAATCAACTCACATGAGCACCGAATGGTTTTTTTGGCCATATCTTAAGATAGAGATATCCAAATGCTTTGATTCTTAATGTTTTGAAAATGTTATTCAAATATGCAGATCTTTTATGTTTTGAAGAAATTCAAATTTTAAACGGAAGGCTGACAGAATTATCATTCAATTTGGTGGACTGACACAAGAAAGAAAAATCAAGTCACATGGGCACTGAATGGTTTTTTGGCCATATCTTGAGCTACAGATATCCAAATGACTTGATTCTTGATGTGTTAGAAAGCTTATTCAAACATGCAAATCTTTTATGTTTTGCAGATTTTCAAATGTTAAACAGAACATTGACAAAAATGACAGACAAGATTACGGTTTTTATGGTGGGTAAAAAATTTGGAGTTGGTGTCTTCACTTGACTAAGTTCATCCCATTTGCCTATAAAAGGAGCCCTTCTCCCATGCATTCAAGAAGAGCAAGAGAAGCATCTATCAAGTAAAAAACAAGAGAAATATCAAATCTAGAGAGCTTTTATATTCTTTATCTACTATTTGAAGAGAGTTGTGCTTTTGTTGTAAAAATTAACCTTGTTCTTGTATTGTGGTGAGAGTGAGATATTCTTGTAAAGGATAATAGTTATCCTTGAGAGAACTCTTGTTGTGTGTTATCAAGAGTTGAAAGAAGTTTTCTTGGTGAGGTTGTTCATCAAGAAGAACTCTTGGTGTGGTGTTATCAAGAGTTGAAGAAAGTTGCCTTGGTGAGGTTGTTCATCAAGAAGAACTCTTGTGTGGTGTTATCAAGAGTTGAAGGAAGTTGCCTTGGTGAGGTTGTTCATCAAGAAGAACTCTTGGTGTGGTGTTATCAAGAGTTGAAGGAAAAAGTCTTGGTGATGTTGTTCATCAAGCAAGTTGTAAAGATTTCTACAACTTAGTGAAAAGCCTAGCTTGTAGAGCTAGGAGCCCGTGGACGTAGGCAAGGTTTGCCGAACCACGTACATCGAGTTTGCACTCTCTCTATCCCTATCCTCTTTACATTTACTTGCACTTGTGATTGTTCTTTATTCCCATTCTCTTGATTGCATTCTATTTTCATCTTCTTCACCTTTATTCTTAAAAAAATAGTTAAATAATTTTTATTTTCAAGAAAAGTTTTCTAAATCCGTTTTGATAAATAAAAACCCAATTCACCCCCCTTCTTGGGTTGCCATACCTGGGTCAACAAGTGGTATCAGAGCAAGGTTGCTCAATTTTTTTAAATCTTAACCGATTTTGAGCTATGGCAACTTTTAATCCAACTTCATATGTTGAGGGGCTTTCTATCTCTAGACCTCCATTTTTTAACGGAAGTGATTACTCTTATTGAGAAACTAGAATGAGTATTTTCTTACAATCTTTTGATTATGATTTATGGTCTATTGTTTTGGAAGGACCTTTTGTTCCTATCAAAATTGAAAATGGAGAAAGCATGCTTAAAGAACCTAAAGAGTTTAGTGAAGATGATAAAAAGAAATTGAGTTTGAATGCTAAAGCTATGAATGTTTTGTATTGTGCTCTAGATAGAAATGAGTTTAATAGAATATCTATTTGTTCTACGGCACAAGAAATATGGCACACACTTGAAGTAACTCATGAAGGAACTAGTCAAGTTAAAGAATCCAAAATTAGTATGCTAGTTCATAGTTATGAACTTTTTAAGATGAAATCGGATGAATCAATTTCTGAAATTTTTACTAGATTTACGGATATTATTAATAGTTTGAAATCTCTTGGTAAATCTTATTCTAATGTTGAAATGGTGAGAAAGATTCTTAGGTGTCTACCAAAATCTTTGTAGCCAAAGGTGACGGCAATTCAAGAAGCAAAGGACCTCACCAAACTACCATTAGAAGAACTTATGGGTTCTCTCATGACTCATGAAATCACCTTGAAGGAGAATGAAGAAGATTTTAAGAAAAAGAAAAATATCGCTTTCAACTCTTCAACAAAAGAAGATGATGAGTCTGATGATGAAGGAGATGATGAAGATCTTGCATTCATCACAAGAAAGCTAAAAAGGATGATTAGAAGAAACCAAGGATTCAAGAAGAATTCTAGAAGGGAGTACAAAGGGCAAAGCTCAAAGCAAGATAAGAAAAATAATCAAGTCATTTGCTATGAGTGCAAGAAACCGGGACATGTAAAGATGGATTGTCCTTACTTCAAGAGTCAAAACAAGAAATCCAAAGCAATGAAAGCCACAAATTGGGATAATAGTGAAGCTAGCTTCACCGAAGAAGAAGATTGCGAAGTGGCAAACATGTGCTTCATGGCTTTAAGTGAAGATGAGGTAAGTATTCTAAACTATGATCCTAACCTTTCATATGATGAATTACTTGAAGCATTCCAAAATTTACATGTGCAAGTTGATAAGCAAAATTCAAAAATCAATGCTTTCAAAAAGAAGTCAAAAATCATGTTATCTCAATTAGAAGAGTTGGTAAAATAAATGAAGCTTTAGAAAATGAAAATGAAATTTTAAAGCAAAAAGATTTTGAAAGTTTGAAAGTCAAATACATTTATTAAAAACTGAAAATGACATTTTAAAACAAAAGGATTTTGATAAATTGGAGAAACAAAATGCTATTTTGAAAAAGGAAAATAATGACTTAAGAAATATTGTTGATAGTTTTACAAAAGCACAAAAAATTTGAATTCTATGTTACAAAACCAAAGGTGTGTTTTTGATAAAAGAGGTTTAGGATATAAAACTCATAAAAATCAAAAGTATTTTAAAAATTATTTTGCTCATGCATCTTCTAGGAATAATCCTAATCATTCATGTACTTATTGTGGAAGAAAAGGACACAAAGTGCATTCTTGCTATATTAAGAGAAATCCTAATTTGAAACAAATATGGGTTCCAAAAAGTATCATAACTAACCCCCAAGGACCCAAGAACTTTTGGGTACCAAAAAGTTACTCCTTGAATGTTGATTGTAGAGACAAAGGATGGCAAACACAAGTGGTACTTAGATAGTGGATGCTCAAGGCATATGACCGGAGATGCCTCCAATTTCTCAAGATTAATCATGAATAAAGGAGGATATGTGACATTCGGTGATAATGCCAAAGGAAGGGTAATGGGACATGGTGATATTGGTAACCCTTCTTCACCTATTATTAAAGATGTTTTGCTTGTTCATGGTTTAAAACATGATTTGATTAGCATTAGTCAATTGTGTGATAAGGATATTTTGTTACTTTTGAGCCTAATAGATGTGTGATTAAGGATGTTAGTAACAATAAGACATTATTTGTTGGTAATAGATGTGTAATATTTATACAATTGATATTGATGTTAATGATCATGTAGAAAATTGTTTCATTGTTAATCATGATGCTTGGTTATGGCATAGAAGATTAGGTCATGCTAGCATGGACACAATTTCAAAATTTTCTAAAAATGATTTAGTTGATGGTCTTCCAAAAATAAAATTTGAAAAGGATAAGATTTGTGATGCTTGTCAATTTGGAAAACAAGTGAGAACTTCTTTTAAACAAAAGAAATTTATTTCAACAAATAAACCTCTACAATTACTTCATTTGGATTTATTTGGACCATCAAGAACTCAAAGCCTTGGTGGAAAGTATTATGTTTTTGTTATTGTGGATGATTATTCAAGATTCACTTGGGTATTATTCTTGAAAACTAAAAATGAGGCCATACAAGCTTTTTCAAAATTTGCAAAAAGAGTCCAAAATCAAAAAGGGTATTCTATTGTGTCCATTAGGAGTGATCATGGTGGTGAAGTAGACAATGTTGCATTTGAAAATCTTTGTGATGAAAATGGTTTTGAGCATAATTTTTCCTCACCTAGAACTCCACAACAAAATGGTGTTGTTGAAAGGAAAAATAGGACTATCCAAGAAATGGCTAGGACCATGTTACTTGAAAATAATTTGCCAAAATATTTTTGGGCCGAAGCCGTTAATACCGCATGCTTTATAATCAATAGAGTCCATATTAGAGCTTTAATAAAGAAAACTCCTTATGAACTTTGGAAAGGAAGAAAACCCAACATTGGATTTTTTAAAGTTTTTGGATGTAAATGTTTTATTTTAAACACCAAGGATAACCTTGGAAAATTTGATGCAAAAGCCGATGTTGGAATTTTTGTTGGCTACTCCAACCATAGTAAAGCATATAGAGTTTTTAACAAAAAGACTCTTACTATTGAAGAATCTATGCATGTTGAATTTGATGAAACTAATGTTATTTCTTCAAAGAATTTAGATGATGATATTGTTGAGGTAGAAAGGCAAATCAAGGAATCAAGGCTTGATAAAAAGAGCCAAGATGAATTACAACTTCAACAAGAAAAGCTTGAGGAAGTAAATGATTCTTCCCAAGAATTACCAAAGGAATGGAGGTATGCAAAAGCTCACCCTAAAGATCTCATTATTGGTGAACCATCACAAGGTATGAAAACTAGATCTTCTTTTAAGAACTTTTGTAATCATTTTGCTTTTGTCTCTCAATTTGAACCAAAATCTTTTAAAGAAGCCGAAAATGATGAAAGTTGGATTTTGGCTATGCAAGAAGAATTGAATCAATTTGAGAGAAATCAAGTTTGGGAATTAGTCCCTAGACCCAAAAATCATTCTATTATAGGCACTAAATGGATTTTTAGAAATAAAGTAGATGAAAATGGCACCATTATTAGAAACAAAGCTAGACTTGTTGCTCAAGGATACAATCAAGAAGAAGGTATTGATTATGAGGAAACCATTGCACCGGTTGCTAGATTAGAATCAATTAGAATGTTGTGTGCATTTGCATGTTATAAAAATTTTACATTATATCAAATGGATGTCAAAAGTGCATTTTTAAATGGTTACATTATGGAGGAAGTATATGTAGAGCAACCTCTTGGTTTTCAAAATCATGATTTTCCAAACCATGTTTTCAAACTCAAAAAGGCACTTTATGGCTTGAAACAAGCACCAAGAGCATGGTATGATAGATTGAGCAAATTTCTCATTGATAATGGTTTCGAAATGAAAAAAGTTGATACTACTTTTATTGTTAAAACAAAAAATGATGATTTATTAATTGTTCAAATCTATGTTGATGATATTATATTTGGTGCTGCTAATGTCTCTATGTGCGAGGAATTTTCTAAGTGCATGCAACAAGAATTTGAAATGAGCTTAATGGGAGAATTAAATTTCTTCCTTGGACTTCAAATCAAGCAATCAATAGATGGGGTCTTCATTAATCAAGCTAAATACACAAGAGATCTTCTCAAGAAGTTTAGCATGGATAATTCAAGGACATATAACACACCTATGGGTACATTAACCAAGCTTGACAAAGATGAGAAAGGAAAAGATGTTGAGGTAACAAAATATCGAGGTATGATTGGCTCTCTTTTGTATTTAACTGCTAGTAGACCTGATATTATGTTTAGTGTGTGTATGTGTGCTAGATTTCAATCTTGTCCAAAGGAATCTCACCTTAAAGCTGTCAAAAGGATATTTAGATATCTTCTTGGAACCATAAATCTAGGTCTTTGGTATCCTAAGTGTGATAATTTTGATCTAATTAGTTATTCGGATGCGGACTTTGCTGGAAGTCTTCTTGATAGAAAGAGCACTAGTGGCTCTTGCCATTTTCTAGGACATGCATTAGTCTCATGGTTTAGTAGAAAACAAAATTCTGTTGCCTTATCAACCGCGGAAGCCGAGTATATTGCAGTAGGAAGTTGTTGTGCACAATCTCTTTGGATGAAACAAATTTTAAAAGATTATGGTGTGGTATTTGATCATATTCCCATCAAATGTGACAATACAAGTGCCATCAACATTTCAAAAAATCCCATACAACACTCTAGGACTAAGCATATAGAGATTAGACATCATTTTATTAGAGATCATGTGCAAAAAGGTAATATTTCTTTAGAATTTGTTCCCACCGATAAACAATTAGCCGATATATTTACTAAACCCCTTAGTCAAGATAGATTTTGCATAATTAGAAGAGAATTAGGCATGTTGGATATGTCTTAATTTTGCTTTAATATGATAATCTTTGAATGGTAGCATATGTTAAGGGGGAGAATATATTTAGGGGGAGTAGTTAATTTGATTACATCTTTTTGATGATAACAAAAGGGGGAGAAATAGTTGAGTTGGATTGCTTATATTCATAACAAGTGCCATTCTTTTTGCTTATTATTGATTTTATTTTCATTCTTGATTTTAGATTATATTTTAAAGCAATCAATGGTATGTCATCATCAAAAAGGGGGAGATTGTTAGCCCTAAGGCTACATGATAATTTTGATGATAACAATACACATTGATTAATTGAGATTTACTAACATGTTTATTTATGTGCAAGAGTAAGATCATTGAAATAATTTTAAAATCAAGAAGAGGCTTATTAAAATGAAGTGTTGAAGCTAAGGAGAAGACTACATGTTAAAGGCACCAAAGTTTAAGAACAAGGATTGACTCAAGGAATGTGACACATGAGCAATGTTCAATCAATTGGTCATATATATCTCTACAAATATCCAAATGACGTGATTCTTGAGCCTTTGGAAAGCTTACTCAATTTATAACATTTCATATGTTTTAATGAAATTCAAATTTCAAGTGCAAGTTGTCCAAATCATCATGCAAGTTGAAAGACAAATGGAAGCAGCTGACATGAGCACCGAATACTCCTTTGGACATATCTTGTGCTAGAAAAATCAAAATGACTTGCTTCTTGCGGCATTGGAAAGATGACTTAATGAAAAAAATTTCATATGTTTTGAAAAAAATTCAAATTTCAAACAGAAGGCCGACATAATTGACATGCAATTCGGTGGACTTACACAAAGAAGAAAAATCAACTCACATGAGCACCGAATGGTTTTTTTGGCCATATCTTAAGATAGAGATATCAAAATGCTTTGATTCTTAATGTTTTGGAAAACTTATTCAAATATTCAGATCTTTTATGTTTTGAAGAAATTCAAATTTCAAATGGAAGGCTGACAGAATTATCATTCAATTTGGTGGACTGACACAAGAAAGAAAAATCAAGTCACATTGGCACTGAATGATGTTTTGGCCATATCTTGAGCTACAGATATTGAAATTACTTGATTCTTGATGCGTTGGAAAGCTTATTCAAACAAACAAATCTTTTATGTTTTGTATATTTTCAAATTTTAAACGAAAAATTGATAAAAATGACAGACAAGATTACGGTTTTTATGGTGGGTAAAAAATTTGGAGTTGGTGTCTTCACTTGACTAAGTTCATCCCATTTGCCTATAAAAGGAGCCCTTCTCCCATGCATTCAAGAAGAGTAAGAGAAGCATCTATCAAGCAAAAAATAAGAGAAATATCAAATCTGGAGAGCTTTTATATTCTTTATCTACTCTTTGAAGAGAGTTGTACTTTTGTTGTAAAAATTAACCTTGTTCTTGTATTGTGGTGAGAGTGAGATATTCTTGTAAAGGATAATAGTTATCCTTGAGAGAACTCTTGTTGTGTGTTATCAAGAGTTGAAGAAAGTTTTCTTGGTGAGGTTGTTCATCAAGAAGAACTCTTGTTGTGTGTTATCAAGAGTTGAAGGAAGTTGCCTTGGTGAGGTTGTTCATCAAGAAGAACTCTTAGTGTGGCGTTATCAAGAGTTGAAAGAAGTTGCCTTGGTGAGGTTGTTCATCAAGAAGAACTCTTAGTGTGGTGTTATCAAGGGTTGAAGAAAAAAGTCTTGGTAAGGTTGTTCATCAAGCAAGTTGTAAAGATTTCTAAAACTTAGTGGAAAGCCTAGCTTGTGGAGCTAGGAGCCCGTGGACGTAGGCAAGGTTTGCCGAACCACGTACATTGAGTTTGCACTCTCTCTATCCCTATCCTCATTACATTTACTTGCACTTGTGATTGTTCTTTATTCCCATTCTCTTGATTGCATTCTATTTTCATCTTCTTCACCTTTATTCTTAAAGAAAGAGTTAAATAATTTTGATTTTCAGGAAAAGTTTTCTAAATCTGTTTTGATAAATAAAAACCCAATTCACCCCCCCTCTTGGGTTGCCATACCTGGGTCAACATAAAGATCTAAGGATCTTTCCTACAATTTTAGCTTTAAAATATTCATCACCATGCATGTAAGTAGCATTAGTTATTTCACAGAGTCTAGTATGAAAATCACTTGTAGTTTCATCTACATGCATAGCAAGATTCTCAATTTTTGAAGTCAAGGTAAGTAATTTAGAATCTTTTACCTTCTCTATACCTTTATGCTTTACTTCAAGAATATCCCATGCTTGCTTAGCAGTTGTGCACTTTGAGATCAACCCAAATTGTTAAATGTTGACAGTGCTAAAGATGCCCTTAGAATCCCAACTTGACAGTCTATATTTGGCTTCAGTCCATTCGTTTTCAGGTTTCCCAACTTGTTGTCCAACTTCATTAATCTTCGTTGGTGTTGTCCATCCATGAATAATGCTGGTCCAAACTCTATCATTAAAGGATTTAAAAAAGATCTTCATCTTTACCTTCCAATAGGCGTAATTTCCATCCTTGAGCAATGGTGGTTGAGTGACTAAACTTCTATTCCGTAGTCCTTCCATACATGCGAAAGAAAAGCTTGATCTATACTAGTATGTAAGTGACCCCGCTTTGATACCAATTGTTAGTTTTTGAAGTTTATGATTAGTTATCACAGACGTAAAGTTTAATGTGGTTCAACTATTAACCAGCCTACATCCACGGGCAACAAGAGTTGAAATCT
The DNA here is from genome assembly GCA_013180625.2 of Boswellia sacra. Taxonomy (NCBI): domain Eukaryota; kingdom Viridiplantae; phylum Streptophyta; class Magnoliopsida; order Sapindales; family Burseraceae; genus Boswellia; species Boswellia sacra. Next base: position 810,076 of record SNVD02013559.1, on the reverse strand, counting down.
ACTATGCTCTATGTGTTTACACTCGACTTATGACTCTCTATAGTAGTAGCCACTCGCTCACTCACTAACCTAATCTATGTAAACTTGATCACCCTCGATCATAGTTAAAGTCCTTCACACACTCTTTTGATGTTGCTTTTCACAGACACGTCAGACTTAACTACAACGTTTTAGTCGGACATAACCACGATAACTATTACAAAATCATATAATCACTCAACCCTCTTAAGCTTACACGACTCAATAACTCTCACAAATCATATCTATGCATATACTCAACGTATATAAGTCATACACAGTCTAAACTAACTCAATCTTAAAGATTTGACAATGAAGATCATGAAAAATAAAATCACTCAAGTGCTCTCACATTTCTGCATAAAACACCACTCTCTTGCCATTCTCTTTGAGCCTTGAGTGCTTCCCTTTATATAACCTGCATGACAGCTATATTATTCATGTAATCAACAATTCCAATCATCATCAAAGTCCTGCAACACTAAAATAGGACGATTAATAGACCACAGGAAAGCCTATTAGAATATCCTAATCAAAATAGAAAATTGTAATAAACTAAAATACTAAGCCAATTAGGATAAGTATCAAAAGCATTCCAATTGTAAAAACTTTCCAATAATAAAATCTTTTCCTAAAATAAATATTTCATAATGCATTATGAAAAAGAATATCATACATGTTTTTATCACAAGTTGGCAAAAATAAACTATACATTACACTTGCATGCCACGTGTCACCTTGACGCTAACGAAATAAACATTTAAAGATCTAAAATCATTTAAAAAACACTAAACTCATTATAAAATTAACTTATCGAGGTTCACATCTATTATCTATATCAACTATCAAACAAACAAGGGGTTATATTTTAAGACATTTTGTTAATGTACATAATTTTTTTAACAAATTTTCCTATCGCAATTTGATAACTTATTCATCATAAAATTTATCATTCAATAATCCACTACACATTTTATTTTTTTTAAATGAAATATATGTAGCTAGCTAGTTGTTGAATACATAATTTCTTTAACAAAAATTTACAAGTTTTAGCCACAAGTATATACTTTTTCTGTTGATATATGGTCTATGCCGATAAAAATTTTAACCTACCGTATAAAGAAAGAAAGTTAGTAGTAATTGATTCAACATTGACAAGTATGTGTGTGTGCATGTGTAAATATAAATGTAAATGTTGATATTAATATATATATATATACACAGCTTGAAAAAATATGACAATAAATAAGAATAGGACATCATGCGAAAGAAGATAGAGAAGAGAATTTGATTAAATGGGGAAATATTATATAATTAGAAGATAGAATAGTACTATGGATAGCTTAATATGTGAATATAATGTGGATATGTCAAAATTAATTTGTCTAATAGATGGCTAACTTCCTAAATTATTATCTCATCAAACCAATAGAAATAAATAGAAACCTCCAGATCTAAAATGGATACTTTGATTTAAGATTATTTGGGTTGTTTTAATCATTTAGTTATTTTAGTGTTCAATTAATTTTTAAGAATGTCTTTTAAAAGATTTTGACTTTCTACTTGGCTCAAAATGCCTCATCTAGTTATTATTAATTTTCTATTTGAATTATAGATTAGATTATTGGTCTTTCTCAAACTAAATTTGACCATTGATTATTGAATTGAAATTCAAACTTCCTCCTCAATTTTTTTTCACTATTTCTGTTACCTTGTTCCTTCTTACATTAGTCTTTGCTACGTGATGTTGTCCTATAAGAAAACTTATAGGTAATAATTACATCATGTTATGTTGTTATTTTTCTAAAAGCTTGATAAGGTATCAGAGCTATATTGACTCAAAAAGTTGTTAGTTCAAATTCGTCTGTATTATTCAGCCCATTTGTAAGATTTACAGAGGCGTGTGAGGCTTAGTTTGGTTCACGTTACAAGTGAGAGGGGTTATTAGAGGCTGAAAATATTAATGTTTAGTCCACTTTACAAACTTAAGTTTTTAGAAAAATAACCACTTTTTAAGCTTGAGCATTTGACCCCATGGTTCTGGGGCCTCGGTCCATGGGGTGGGGTTGGACCCGCTCAGGGCAGGTCCAGGGTCGGGTTTGGCTTCTAGACTCGTCTGACCCGCCACGCCTTGCATTATAAAACGGTGTATATAAAAAATTATAAAATAAAGGGATTGACATATAATTTTAAAGGATGATTTTGATAAGTTTTAATATATATATGTGTGTGTATATATATATATATATGGGTGTCTTAAAATTTGATAAAGTATATAAAAAAAAAGTTTTTAAATAGAATGGGTGCATTCTACTAAAATTTGTCTACATGCGTATGTAAAAAAATTTTGTAAGTATGGTGGGTCTACTTTAAAAAAATTTATCCTATAAATTTATAAATGGATAGGGCAAGGCAGGGCAGAGCAGGTACGGATTCGTCTAAATTTTTTTTGGCCCGCCCTACCCTGCCCAGCCCCATTACCCCTGAATGGGGCGGGGCGAAAAATAATGCAATGGACGGGGATGGACATGGGCTGCCCCGTACCCACCCCGCCCTAGTTCCAAGCCTACCACTTTTAAATCTCCCAAATAAAATTAAAATCTATGGCTAGTATGAATATTTTAAAATAAGTATTAAACTTTAAAGTTGCAATACGGAGAAAAGTATTACCATAATTGTACAATATACTAACTCAAAGATACGTTAATATTAAATACAAATTTTTGCTATAAAAGCATAACCCCCAAATATCTTCATATTTAAATGACGTTACTATAGTAAATTGCATTGTGGCACGTTTCTTGCAAAAAAGTTTAATTTAACGTTAAATGAAATTAACATTAGCAAAAGTTAAATATATGATAATACAAATTCTTAGTAAGTTGCATAAAAATACAAATATCTGTTATTTTTTGTGGCAGGCCTCAACCCATTGGTGGTGCAAAAATAGAAGCATCATCGTGAGGATTAAAATCACAAGTCCATCCATATCCTTTCTTTGTCTTCCTCATTTGTCTTTTGAACGACAAACAGGAGTACTCGTAGTTCAAGCCTTCCTTAATGGCTCTTTACGTGCCCACTTCATTGTTAGCAACCAATTTCACCAAATTGGCGGTCGGAATTACTCGCATCTTAGTTCGAATCATACAACAATAACTTGGCTCCTCATCATCGCCAAATCAAATGCACGACTACCACCAAATGTCTTGCTCAACCATCACTAGGTGATTAGCCAATTACTAACCTCCCCTTTGGCGCTATGACTATATTCAGTCACTGGAGAGTGATTATATGGTATATGTAGCATTTTGTCTATAATAAATTTGATTAATTTCCATGTTAATTAGTAGAGGACTAATAGAACATTTAACAAGAGGGAGAATCATGTTGCACTCGTCTCGAAAAGCTGAAGAAAGATGTAAAGCTGATGCTTGAAAATTTGGTGGATCCTTCAGATCAAAGAGAGCTGATTGATTCCTTGCAACGACTTAGAGTCGATTGTCACTTTGAGGATGAAATAAAGAGGATTTTGAATACAACATAGAGTAATAATTCAAGAAATTATAAAAAAGAGCAAGAAATTTTAGTTGTAGCCCTCAAATTTAGACTGTTGCGACAACATGGGTATAATATACCTGCTAGTACTACAAATTCCTTCAAGACAATATAATAAATTTAACATTAGAAAATATTACTTGTTCATGAACACTTAAATATGTATGTTTAATAAGAGCTTAATTCATCATATTATACTAATAGTGTCGTTAAATTCTTCAACTCAAGCATTTGTAGTTTTTGCATCTTTTAAATTTGTTTTACCGTAATTTTAGTTTTTGATACAGGTTCGGTAGAATTGACATAACTTCTATTTATTGATCATAATGGTGCAAATCTTGATTTGGTAGAAAGCTGATTAAATTTTCTACAAAATTGTATTTTCAGAAGCATCAAGAAATTTGGGGTTCTAGTGGACCACAAATTGGCTTGAAATTAACTCGTATGTAGTCTCAGCCTAACCTAGCAATGTCTCCGTATTTCTACCGTATCTCTTGAAATACATATCCAAATCATATGATTCAAAGTGTTCTAGAAAGCCGAGAGAAATATCTACAACTTTCGTGAAGACATGTGATCAAAATTATGAATATTTCAATGTTGAAATTTGTAGTCAAAATCAATGCACATAATGATCCAAATTGTCGACAATATATTCTATAATTGTCCCTTTATAATTTGACAATTTTGCCCTCACATTTATTTATAAATAGAGGAGTGTTGTGACCAAGGAGAGCATCTTGGGTCTAGGCTGTGATCTCTTAACATTGTATTTTTTCTCTTGTGTTTTGTTCTTTTACTATTATTAATAAATCATTTTCTCCTTGCAATTTCTTTATTGCATAATGTTTAATTAAATTCTCTTTTGCTAAGGTGAAAAGGTGAAACCCTTGATATGAGAATAAGGATTTTCTAACCCTTTGATATGTGTTTAAAAATCATAATCTTGTGTTGTTTATTTTATATGTTTTATATGTATTTTCTTAATCAATCTTGACACCAGTCATAAAGTGGAGGTCTTGATCCTTTGAAGACAATTGTTGGCACATCAAATGCTTGGATCTTTTCTAGACGCCATATGGTTTTTTCTTACCAGCATAAGTCTATTTAGGAACGTTGATTTGTTGCAGACATATGGTAATTGATACATTGGATGCTTGAACCCATTTACAAGAAGGGGTATAAATGTTGGTAATGAAACAAATATAATTCATATAACTAAAATGGGCTTAAATAGCATACTTTTTTATTGGAACCTTCTTCATGTATGGATTCCAATTGAGTTATAATTGGGTATTTATCCTTATTTAATATATCAACGGCAAATCCTCTGACCTTAGCTTTCATTATTATTGTGTTAATTTCTCTTACTTATGTATTTCATTTATTCTCGTTTCGTGCTTATGAACTTGTTCTTTCATTTGTTCTGGTAGGTTTTACAACCTATTCCATGGCCGGTTTTACCTCCTCTTATTTTGTTTTAAATTTGAATGGTCGGTTTTACTGCCTACCATCTTTACTTTTATTTGTAACTTGTTATTTATTTGAATTATTCATATCATATTTTTCCATCCTCTAGTTTGTATTGCTAAATCTCCTTCTTTGTGGATCGACCCCGGTCTTATCGGATTTATTACTTTGACATTGCTATACTTGGGAGATAATCCTTTTTTGGAAGTGTCAAGATTTTGGCGTATAAAATTGTAATTGTTCTCTTTATCATTTTAGATTTTAATTTTTCTTGTTGTGTCTTCATCTTTTCTTTTCTTTTTTTTTTGTCTTTTTCCTTTTAATTGCATGAAAATTTGTTCACATACATCTACTAATAGACTTGTTAGAAAAACATCATCCTCGCTAGAAAACATGGCCAATAATCAAGTAGAGAGAGTCACAGATGAAGGGGACAATCATTCCCAGCGAATGACCAAAACTAACCAAGAACCCTTAGGGTCTACATGAATCCTATGAGAACTAGTGTGCCATGTTGTTTAGCCTTTCCTTTGATGAAATCCATTTCAACTTCAAACTAAGTTTCATTCAACTTTTACCACCTTTCATGGCCTTGATGCGGAGAACCCATATTCACACTTAAAAAACATTGAAGAGGCGTGTAAGTCCTACAGTGATACAAATTGTAACACTATTAGATTAAAGCTTTTTCATTTTTCGTCAAAAGATAAAGCTAAAACATGGCTACAAAATCTGAGGTCAAGTTTCATTCGTTCATGGGATGATATGCAACAGCAATTTATAAAAAAAAAAATTTCCTTCCCATAGAATAAATTCTCTTAGAAGACAAATAGCCACTTTTACTCAAAAACTAGGAGAAATAATTTACCAATATTGGGATAGGTATAAAGAATTACATAATACCTGTCTCTACCATGGTTTTGAAGCTAGGAGATTAGTTTCAAATTTCTACGAAGGGTTTACACCTAAAGATAGGTAATTAATAGAAAGAATGCCCAACGGACAATTTGGAGATAAAGACCTAAAGGAAGCAATTTACTATCTAGACTTACTGGTAGAGAAAGCCCAAAATTGGGACACTGCTGGCACTTATGAGTTACCAAGCAAAACCCCACCCTCGACATCAGTAAAAGCATTTATAACCTTAGAGAAGACCATGACCTTTAAGATAAATATGTATTTCTAGCTAGAAAAGTCGAGGCTTTAGAAATGAAAAAGAGGAGTCAATTGAAGTCTATTCAAGAATTTGCCTATCACATTTGTAATACTAATGACCATCGTACCAATGATTGTCCAACTTTGCCTGCCTTTAGGGAATGTCTCCATGCACAAGCTAATGCCTTAAACAACTTCAAAAGGCCAAATCACAATCCATACTCACAAACATATAATCCTAATTGGAGAAATCACCTGAATTTTAGCTAGAAGAATGACAATCATACATAATCTTCATAAGTCCCCTTTCAAACACATCAAAATTTTTAAAATCCTTATGATCATGCATCATATGTCCCTTCTTATAAGAAGGATATTAAAGAAACATTGCATTCATTCAATACAAGGTAATAGGCCTTTAATAGGTGAATTACTAAAACGTTAGCAAATTTGACAAACACTCTTGCAAAATTTGCATCTAACTTTAGCATCTAAGAAAAAAGGAAAATTTCTTTCTCAAACATTGCAGAACCCTAAAGACCATTCTAATCCAAGCAGCAGTTCAAATAGCCATTATATGGACGAAGCCAAATCAATCATGACCTTTTACAATGGTAAGGTTGTCAAAAAACACATACATAAACCTTATGAGAAAGAAGATAAATCGATTTCTAAGGGTAAGAAAGAGATAGCAAAACCAACACCTAACGAAAAACAAACCAAATCCCCACATATGCCTCAATTTCCTCAAGCATTAACCATACATAAGAAGCCAAGCTACAACTCCAAAATTTTTGAAATTTTCAAATAGGTAAAAGTTAATATTCCCTTGCTAGATGTGGTTAAACATGTAGCCAAATTTTTGAAAGATTTGTGTACCGTGAAAAGTAAATTGAAAGTGAAAAAGAAGGCTTTTCTAGTTGAACAAGTAAGTGCTGTTCTTTAGAATAATAACCAAACCAACGCCTAACGAAAAACAATCCAAATCCCCACATATGCCTCCATTTCCTCAAGCATTAACCACATATAAGAAGCCAAACTACAACTCCAAAATTTTTGAAATTTTCAAATAGGTAAAAGGCAATATTCCCTTGCTAGACGTGGTTAAACATGTAGCCAAATTTTTGAAAGATTTGTGTAATGTGAAAAGTAAATTGAAAGTGAAAAAGAAGGCTTTTCTAGTTGAACAAGTAAGTGTTGTTCTTTAGAACAATAACCAAACCAACACCTAACGAAAAGCAAACCAAATCCCCATATATGCCTCCATTTCCTTAAGCATTAACCGTGTATAAGAAGCTAAACACAACTCCAAAATTTTTGAAATTTTCAAATAGGTAAAAGTCAATATTCCCTTGGTAGATGTGGTTAAACATGTAGCCAAATTTTTTAAAGATTTGTGTACCGTGAAAAGTAAATTGAAAGTGAAAAAGAGGGCTTTTCTAGTTGAACAAGGAAGTGCTGTTCTTTAGAACAATAATATTGTGAAATATAAGGTTCCTGATTGTCGCACAATTTCATGCATTATTGGAGATCATAACGTTGAACAAGCTTTGCTTGATCTTGGTGCTTGTGTGAACGTGCTTCTATATTCAGTTTTTCAAAAACTCAATCTAGGTAAGGTGAAACCAACTTCTGTGACTCTTTTGCTTATTGATAGATCAATTAAAGTGCGAAGAGGAATAGTTAAAGATGTCTTACTTCAAGTCGATAAATTCATATACCCTATGGATTTTATCATCTTGGATACACAACTGGTAGAAGTATGTAATTCAATTCCTGTTATTTTAGGGTGTCAATTTTTAGCAACTTCTAATGCCCTGATTAATTGCAGGATTGAAGTCATGAAGTTGTCATTTGGGAATATGACATTAAAGCTTAATCTTTTAATATGTGTAAGCAATCGCATGAAAAAAGGAGATGAAAATAAGGAAGTTAATATGATAAAAAATGTTGTGGAGGACCATATCCAAATGGGAGTTTTTCTGACCCTTTGGAAACATGTTAAGTCAATTCATTATAATTAAGGATGCAACCAGAACCTGATCTTTTAAATATATGTTCCTTACTGGATTGTTCATAGGTGATGGAAAATAAAAGCTCGAAACCACAATTTAAAGAATTGGGACAACTGTGGAAGCAAGGAAGAGGAAGCTCATAAGTTAAAACTAAAGCCTTTACCTGAAGGACTAAAATACACATATCTTGCAAAAAATCAAACGTATCCAGTGGTAATTTCTTCATTCCTTACAAGTGAGCGACAAAATAGGTTAATATAAGTACTTAAAAGGCATAAAAATGCAATTGGGTAGACTTTAAAAGACATAAAAGGCTTTAACCCTTTGATTTGTGCACGGAGAATAGATTTTGAAGAAAATGCCAAAACATTCCAACAACCTCAAAGAAGATTAAATGCATGTATGAAAGAGGTCATTAGGGCTAAAGTTCTTAAACTATACGATATTGGAATTATCTATCCTATTTCACGTAATAAATGGGTAAGCCTCACACAAGTAGCGCCTAAAAAACATGGCATTACAATAATAAAAAATGAAAAGAGTAAATCATTACCAACTCGAGTCTCCTTTAGTTAGAGGATGTGCATTGGTTATAGGAAATTAAATGCTATTACTAGAAAAGACCATTTTTTGTTACCATTCCTTAACCAAATTTTATAAAGAGTAGTAGGGTATTCCTACTACTACTTTCTTGGTAGCTACTTAGGCTATTACCAAATTCTCATTGTACTTGAAGACCAAGAAAAGGTCACATTCACATGCCCTTTCAGCACTTTTGAAGTTACAAGAATGCCTTTTGGACTTTTCAATGCTTGAACTACTTTTCAAAGATGCATGTTAAGCATTTTTAGTGACATGGTTGAGCATTGTTTAGAAGTAGACATGTAAAAAGGGCCAGGCTAAGCACGAGCACGAGTATGACATGGTCTAGTATGAAGCCATGCAATACGAGTATAGCTCGAACATGAATACTGTAGTAGCATGATACTGTACGAAATGAGGATTGGACTGGACTGGGCCTAAACGTTTGGCATGATAGGCTGTGCTGGCACGAAGTGCGATTGGATCGTGCCAAGCACGAAGCACGATAAACACAACGAGGCACAAATAAGCAAGGTTACTTTTTTAATTCATTTTATAAAAGAAGTCCATTTTCAATTAAAAGAAGCAAATAAATAAATCACTAGATTTAAATGGATATATGAAGTGACCAAGTAACTTTATTGTAATGTTGTAGCAATTAAAAGTCTAAGTAAAATTTATTTTCGTTCCCCAATTTCTATTTGTCTCTTATGCCTTTTACATTCTTAGTTTACTTGGTCATGCACTCCTATTTTATTCCTTCCTATAAATCTCTATCTCTTTCTAATTAATCTCATAATTAAATGAACACATTTTCAAGCAAAAGAAATGATACAAAATGAGTCTTAACTGTAATGATGGAACTCTGAATATTTTTTAAGAATAGTACTTTTAGTTCAAAATATTAATAAAGTCATTTTTTTCCAGAAATTGACTAGTATATCTATATTTATTTAACTAAAATTTTAAGATTTTTACTTTGAACAAAGCAAATGAAATAATTTTTAACTCAAGATAGTAATAATTAATAAAAATAGTTTGAGATTGTTATTTATAAATTCTTAAAAAAATTTGGTTATTAAAAAAGTCAATTTGATTTTAAAGATAAACCTATTTTGCTTAAAAGATACGATTATGGCTCCTAAATAAGGGGTTAATTAGTCCCTTTAAGATATATATTTGTCATTTTAATAAAAATTTAAAAGTAAAAAAAAATTTGTACATATTTTTGACTCATTTTGGCCAAGTACAAAATGACATGGTCCTAGGCATGACACGGTCCATTTGGGTCATGCCATATGGATCATGTTGAATCGCCAACATTTTTTTAGTGTATAGTACGATACAGCATGAAATACAGTTTGAGCTGGGCTAAGTATGATACAAATAGTATTTTAGGCTTAAAATTTTTGGGCCGTGCTAGCACAATACTATAGAAACTGAATTTTTGAGGCTTGATGAAGGAATGAAGATGAATGTCAAGTAGAGAAAATGACAAAAATGCCTTTGACGGCCAAGAAGAGAAGTGTGAGAAGAAGTTGGCGAAAGGCCTAAAAAATTGACATATAATTTTGAAAAATCACAAAAATTAATTAAGGAGGAATCTGAGGATGATTCATATACCCTTGTGAAGCTACAGATGTGTAGTTTTTGTAGAAATTTATAGATCATAAATCAAAATTGAACTCAAGAAGTTATGCGTGATCGAAGGAACGAAGGTCCAAAAGGACTGCATCAAAAGATGACAAAAAGGGAAAAGGCTGAAGAGATAGCGACCGGCCAGCCATCAAACAACCATCTGCGCATCTGATAGCTGCTTGGCTATTGGCCAATGGCTAACCATCTATCAGATGGCTGCTTGGTCGCTTGGATATGGTCGCTCGGCCCTTGTTGGCTTATTTTAAAAAATTGGCTTGAAAAGCTTCCTTTTTCATTTTCACCCCTCTCCTATATAAACCCCCCTTCTCTCACTTTGCAATACATACCGATTGTCGAATACAATCATCTTTCTTCCTCTTAAAGAGACGCTTGAGAATTTGAGAAGTATTTTCTAGTATGTAAATATATTTTAAGCATTTTATTGCTCTAAACCTGAAAAGGATACGACTCGAGAGCAGAATTCTCTCCTTCTTTCCATCTTTTCCTTTATTTTTCTTGCGTATAAAAAGCATGTTTAGGGTTTAATTTTATGCTTATGAGTATGTTTAGGGTTATTAGGAGTTATGCTAACCCCATTATTTCGCAAGATGGACAAGAATGTCCAGGTAAGTCCGTAATCCTTCCTTTTTTAGAATCATGCTTAAGAATTTACTTTCTTTCCGAATACTCAAAATCATGACTAAGAGAATAAGTTTAGAATCATGTAAGAGCACATTATTAGGATCATGCTAGGAAAATTTGTCTACTTTGATGAATACTAGAAAATAGCATAGAATAGGTGAGAATTACCATTTTGGCCTTGAATTTATTGTTTGAGCTAGAATAGCTGTGATTGATTTCAATTGTTTGAATTAGGCTAGAAATGCCAGGATTAGTCTAGAATATGCCATGAATGGCATGTTAGGCTAGAAATACCATGATATGAATTATGCTAGAATAAGCAATCGATATAATTGCCATGATAGAATTTATCAAAATCAACCTAGAATGCCATGATATTAGATTATGACTTTATTTCATTGTTTATATATGAATGTCTAGATATTAGTAAGTGTAATTGTATGATGCTATGAAGTGATGGTGGACTTATACTGATGGTAAGAGACCATCACTAATAATGAATGCTTTAGTAAACTATGTCTGAATGGACATGTATAAAGCTTAGTAGATGTTGGATAGGTTAACATATGGTGGTGAGGAATTCATCATCTATTGAGTTTCGAATGTATATGAATGTATGGAATCTTTTATTTTTGAATAATAATGGTTGTAATCCTCTCCCCTTCCCCTATATATGATGAAACTGTAATCTATTAACACATCCAAAAAAGGATTGTCTCCTAAGTATAGGAGTGTCGAAGTAATAAACCCGGTGAGACCGGGGTCGATCCACGAGGAAGGAGATTTTAGCGTGACAAATTATAAGGTAAGCAAATATGATATGATTGATTCAAAGAGATGGCAAGATAATATCAATGAATATTAGTAAAGAACAAGTTCATAAATAATAAATGATAATAACACAAGAGAAATTAACACAATAATAATGAAAGCTAAGGTTAGAGCATCCGCCTTTGGTATTTCAAATAAGGATAAACAACCCAATTTAGTTATATGAATTATATTTCCTTCGTTACCAATATTTATACCACTTCATGTAAATGGGTTCAAGCATCCAATGTGCCAATCACCATATGTCTACAACAAATCAAGGTTTCTAACTAGACTTGTGTCGGTAAGGATGAACCATACGACATCTAGGAAGGATCCAAGCATTTGATGTGCCAATGATTGTCTACAATGGATCAAGACCTCCACCTTACGAGTGGTGTCAAGATTGATTAAGAAATTAAATATAAATCATATTGAATAAACATTATAAGATTAAGATTATTAAGCACATATTAAGGGTTAGAGAATCCTTATTCTCATATCAAGGGTTTCACCCTTTCACCTTAGCAAAAGAGAAATTAGAAGAACATTATAATAGAAAGAAAATAAAATGCAAGAAAAAGGAAATTCATTAATAACATAAACACACAAAACACAATACAAGATCCTAGCCAAAGCCAAAATGTTCCAGCCAAGGCCAAGATGCCCTAATGGGTCACAAGGCACCTCTATTTATAGATACATCCAGGGGCAAACTTATCAAATTACAAGGGCATAATTGTAAAATATTAGTTGTAAATATCTTTGACAATTGGGATTATTAGGCACCGACTTTGACCATCAATTTTGACATTAAAATGTTGAGAATTTTAATCACATGTCTTCATAAAATTGTAGATATTTCTCTCAGCTTTCTATAACATATTGATTTGCACAATTTGGATACGTATTTTGAGAGATACGGTCCAAATACTAAGGCCTGGTCAGACTTGGCCGAGACTGTAGATGGATTCACTTCAAGCCCAATTTTGGTCCACTAAGAGCCCGAATGTGATGATGCTTGTGAAATGTAGTCTTGTAGAAAATTGAATCAGCTTTCCAAAACGTTAAGAATTGTACCATTCTGATCTATAAATAGAGAGTTATGCCCATTTTACTGAACCTGTAACAAAACCAAAATTAAGAGGAAGTTAATTCCAAAGATGCAAAGACTACAAATATGCTTAAGTTGAGGAATTTAATGACACTATTAATGCAATATGATGAACTAAGCTCTTATTAAACATACATATTTAAGTATTCATCATCGATTTTCCTCCCTCTTTCTATATATGAATATACTACTGTTTTGATTGAAAAATCACCTCAGATGCTTAATGAAGATAAAAAAATGAGAATGTGTGCATAAAATGAACAACGCTAATTGGACTAACTAATAAAATGAGTTATTTGTATTTGGTATTTCCTAAGTGGAGGCTGAATTTATATCCCTATGGGTGGAAAGACTCGTACCTAACTTTTCGAACCCATATCTGAAGGGATGAGGGTAGTTTAGGTCCCGAAACGAGGGATTGGATTGAATCCATTCATTCCCAATTGAATAATTGGGTGGCGACTCCTTTCTCCTGATATGCCTATGGGTCGTTTGTGTACCCTTAAGCCTCAAAAAAGGCTTTGACACGGTGTCGTGGTCATAAATGCTTTAGTAGGATGAAAGGCCCATTCACAGTGGAGACTCCACTAGGGATAAGAGAAGTTGATTCTGATGGAAATTCCAAATTCTAATACCTCGTATTGATATAATGAGTCCTTATATCACTGCACTTTTGCACACTATGCACATGAATTGCCTAAAACTAGCATTTGGCACTGGCAGAGAAGTTTTTGGCTCTATTCAACCCCTATACGACTCATGTTGGTATCACCATCTTAAAGCATGTACAATTGAATTGGTATAAAAAGAGACCTGCCTAAGGGAGCATCTATCACTCGAAGAAGCCCAAACCATTGGATCCTTGAGACTGATGCCCATATAGACGACTCTAGAAATTTCCAATAGGATGAATGTCCAAAACCCATTTTAAAATGCATGTCTATGGATGTAAATTTCCCATGATTAGAATAACATCAACTCGAAACCTCATGGAACCATAAATAAATGCCACTTGTCAAGTCACCCATAAGAACAAAATGTGAAGATGTACCATGAAGTTAAGGTTATCATGACGTTTTGAAAACCTATTGTGATAATCATGAAGAGTCCAACAGTAATATGAATGTTAGAATTAGGAGAAAGAATCTTGTCTTCCCACATCTCATGATGTTGTCTTGGGAATGACAACTAAAATCATAGGAAAAGGTACTCAACCTCATATGTGTAGGTGAAATAAGGTATGAAGGTTGAAAGCATGTCTATGCCTTTATATGAGCATGCATCGTCTCATGCATACATGCATTGCATTAGCACTTTTGTTTTGTAGCCATCATTGCTTGGGTTAGACAAAGTGGTCGTCTGACAAGATAATAAGACCAAATGGCAGCACCCAAAAACAATAATGCTGAAAGAACTTGGTTAAGAGCTAAGATGACCACACTTCAGCAACAAACACCCTAAATCGGTGAAACACTCCAAAATAGGCTTAACCGCATGAATCAGGCACCACCTGAGGGTAATGGTGATGGTGATGGTGATAATGAGAATAGCCAAGGCAAAAATATAGGAAAAAGCCCATTCAATCCATAAGAACCTGAATCGGTCCAGCAATTAGCCAAAGACATGGAGAAGATCTAATTCCTTTTGAAGAAGAAAGGGCTACAAGGGTTAAAGACCTAAATGACATCTTGCTTATGAAAGGCCAAGATTTGCCTCCAAATTTTCACTCATCGAAGTTGCCAAAGTTAAATGTAGAGGGAATCCCAAAACACATATGTGGTAGTATGTAGCCATCATGGCCACCACTCCTTTGACGAAGGAGCACATTTTGAAATACTTCATGCTATCCTTAGAAGATGATGCGGTGGCATGGTATCATGACCTCCCTGAAAGAGTTTGAGAAGATTGGGAGGAACTTTCTCAACAATTTATGGAATAGTATCGCCACAATACTCAAGTAGGGGTCATGTTGAGGACTTGATGACGACGAGACAAAAGTCTAGCAAGACTTTTTCAGAGTACCTAGTCCATTGAAGGGCTAAGGTAGCCAAAATGACCACCAGGCCTACGAAGAAAGACAAGGTTTGCATGGTGATTACTGGGGCCAATAGTGTTAGCCCTAAGGCTACATGATAATTTTGATGATAACAATACACATTGATTAATTGAGATTTACTAACATGTTTATTTATGTTCAAGAGTAAGATCATTGAAATAATTGTAAAATCAAGAATAGGCTTATTAAAATGAAGTGTTGAAGCTAAGGAGAAGACTACATGTTAAAAGCACCAAAGTTTAAGAACAAGGTTTGATTCAAGGAATGTGATACATGAGCAGTGTTCAATCAATTGGTCATATATTTATCTACAGATGTCCAAATGATGTGATTCTTAAGCCTTTCGAAATATTACTCAATTTATAACATTTCATATGTTTTAAAGAAATTCAAATTTCAAGCATAAGGTTGTCTAAATCATCCTGCAAGTTGAAAGACAAATAGAAGCAGTTGACATGAGCACCGAATACTCTTTTGGACATATCTTGAGCTAGAAAAATCAAAATGACTTGATTATTACGGCATTGGAAAGAGTACATAATGAGGCACATTTCATTGAAGAAATTCAAATTTCAAATGGAAGGTCGACATAATTGACATGCAATTCGGTGGACTGACACAAGGAAGAAAAATCAACTCACATGAGCGTCGAATGGTGTTTTAGCCATATCTTAAGATAGAGATATCAAAATTATTTGATTCTTAATGTTTTGGAAATATTATTCAAATATGAAGATCTTTTATGTTTTGAAGAAATTCAAATCTCAAACAGAATGCTGACAGAATTATCATTCAATTCGGTGGACTGACACAAGGAAGAAAAATCAAGTCACATGAGCACCAAATGGTGTTTTGGCCATATCTTGAGTTATAGATATCCAAATGACTTTATTCTTGATGCGTTGGAAAGCTTATTCAAATTTGCAAATCTTTTATGTTTTGCAGATTTTCAAATTTCAAACGCAACTTTGAGAAAAATGGTAGACAAAATTACGGTTTTTATGGTAGACAGAAAATTTGGAGATGATGTCTTCACTTGATTAAGTTCATCTCATTTGCCTATAAAAGGAGCCCTTCTCCCATGCATTCAACAAGAAGAGACAAGAATCTATCAAGCCACAAATAAGAGAAATATCAAGTTTAGAGGGCTTTAATATTCTTTATCTACTCTTTGAAGAGAGTTATACTTTTGTTGTAAAAATTTTATTTGTTCTTGTATTGTGGTGAGAGTGAGAACTCTTTCCTTTGTGAGGTTGTTCATCAAGAAGAACTCTTGGTGTGGTGTTATCAAGAGTTGAAGAAAGTTTCCTTGGTGAGGTTGTTCATCAAGAAGAACTCTTGGTGTGGTGTTATCAAGGGTTGAAGGAAGTTGCCTTGGTGAGGTTGTTCATCAAGAAGAACTCTTGGTGTGGTGTTATCAAGAGTTGAAAAAGTTGCCTTGGTGAGGTTGTTCATCAAGAAGAACTCTTGGTGTGGTGTTATCAAGGGTTGAAGGAAAAAGTCTTGGTGAGGTTGTCCATCAAGCAAGTTGTAAAGATTTCTACAACTTAGTGGAAAGCTTAGCTCGTGGAGCTAGGAGCCCGTGGACGTAGGCAAGGTTTGCCGAACTACGTAAATTGAGTTTGCACTCTCTCTATCCCTATCCTCTTTATGTTTACTTGCACTTGTAATTGTTCATTATTGTTATTCTCTTGATTGCATCTTAGATCTCTTCTAATTACATCTTCTTCACCTTTATTCTCAAAAGAAAGAGTGAACTAATTTTGATCTTTCAAGAAAAGTTTTACAAATCCGTTTTTATAAATAAAAACCCAATTCATCCCCCCTCTTGGGTTGCCATACCTGGGTCAACAAGTGGTATCAGAGCAAGGTTGCTCAATTTTTTAAATCTTAATCGATTTTTGAGCTATGGCAACTTTTAATTCAACTTCATATGTTGAGGGACTTTCTATCTCTAGACCTCCATTTTTTAATGGAAGTGATTACTCTTATTGGAAAACTAGAATGAGTATTTTCTTGAAATCTTTTGATTATGATTTGTGGTCTATTGTTTTGGAAGGACCTTTTGTTCCTACCAAAATTGAAAATGGGGAATGCATGCTTAAAGAACCTAAAGAGTGTAGTGAAGATGATAAAAAGAAATTGAGTTTGAATGCTAAAGCTATGAATGTGTTGTATTGTGCTCTAGATAGAAATGAGTTTAATAGAATATCTACTTGTTCTACGGCACAAGAAATATGGCACACACTTGAAGTAACTCATGAAGGAACTAGTCAAGTTAAAGAATCCAAAATTAGTATGCTAGTTCATAGTTATGAGCTTTTTAAGATGAAATCGGATGAATCAATTTCTGAAATGTTTACTAGATTTACGGATATTATTAATAGTTTGAAATCTCTTGGTAAATCTTATTCTAATGTTGAAATGGTGAGAAAGATTCTTAGGTGTCTACCAAAATCTTGGGAGCCAAAGGTGACGGCAATTCAAGAAGCAAAGGACCTCACCAAACTACCATTAGAAGAACTTATGGGTTCTCTCATGACTCATGAAATCACCTTGAAGGAGAATGAAGAAGATTTCAAGAAAAAGAAAAATATCGCTTTCAAATCTTCAACAAAAGAAGATGATGAGTCCGACGATGAAGGAGATGATGAAGATCTTGCATTCATCACAAGAAAGCTAAAAAGGATGATTAGAAGAAACCAAGGATTCAAGAAGAATTCTAGAAGGGAGTACAAAGGGCAAAGCTCAAAGCAAGATAAGAAAAATGATCAAGTCATTTGCTATGAGTGCAAGAAACCGGGACATGTAAAGATGGATTGTCCTTACTTCAAGAGTCAAAACAAGAAATCCAAAGCAATGAAAGCCACAAATTGGGATGATAGTGAAGCTAGCTCCACCGAAGAAGAAGATTGCGAAGTGGCAAACATGTGCTTCATGGCTTTAAGTGAAGATGAGGTAAGTATTCGAAACTATGATCCTAAACTTTCATATGATGAATTACTTGAAGCATTCCAAAATTTACATGTGCAAGTTGATAAGCAAAATTCAAAAATCAATGCTTTCAAAAAGAAGTCAAAAATCATGTTATCTCAATTAGAAGAGTTGGTAGAAATAAATGAAGCTTTAGAAAATGAAAATGAAATTTTAAAGCAAAAAGATTTTGAAAGTTTGGAAAGTCAAATACATTTATTAAAAACTGAAAATGACATTTTAAAACAAAAAGATTTTGATAAATTGGAGAAACAAAATGACATTTTAAAAAGAAATATTGTTGATAGTTTTACAAAAAGCACAAAAAATTTGAATTCTATGTTACAAAACCAAATGTGTGTTTTTGATAAAAGAGGTTTAGGATATAAAACTCATAAAAATCAAAAGTATTTTAAAAATTATTTTGCTCATGCATCTTCTAGGAATAATCCTAATCATTCATGTACTTATTGTGGAAGAAAAGGACACAAAGTGCATTCTTGCGATATTAAGAGAAATCCTAACTTGAAACAAATATGGGTTCCAAAAAGTACCATAACTAACCCCCAAGGACCCAAGAACTTTTGGGTACCAAAATGTTACTCCTTGAATGTTGATTGTAGAGACAAAGTGGCAAACACAAGTGGTACTTAGATAGTGGATGCTCAAGGCATATGACCGGAGATGCCTCCAAGTTCTCAAGATTAATCATGAAGAAAAGAGGATATGTGACCTTCGGTGATAATGCCAAAGGAAGGGTAATCGGACATGGTGATATTGGTAACCCTTCTTCACCTATTATTAAAGATGTTTTGCTTGTTCATGGTTTAAAACATGAATTGATTAGCATTAGTCAATTGTGTGATAAGCGATATTTTATTACTTTTGAGCCTAATAGATGTGTGATTAAAGATGTTAGTAACAATAAGACATTATTTGTTGGTAATAGATGTGGTAATATTTATATAATTGATATTGATGTTAATGATCAAGTAGAAAATTGTTTCATTGTTAATCATGATGCTTGGTTATGGCATAGAAGGTTAGGTCATGCTAGCATGGACACAATTTCAAAAATTTCTAAAAATGATTTAGTTGATGGTCTTCCAAAAATAAAATTTGAAAAGGATAAGATTTGTGATGCTTGTCAATTTGGAAAACAAGTGAGAACTTCTTTTAAACAAAAGAAATTATTTCAACAAACAAACCTCTACAATTACTTCATTTGGATTTATTTGGACCATCAAGAACTCAAAGCCTTGGTGGAAAGTATTATGTTTTTGTTATTGTGGATGATTATTCAAGATTCACTTGGGTATTATTCTTGAAAACTAAAAATGAGGCCATACAAGCTTTTTCAAAATTTGCAAAAAGAGTCCAAAATCAAAAAGGATATTCTATTGTGTCCATTAGGAGTGATTATGGTGGTGAAGTAGACAATGTTGCATTTGAAAATCTTTGTGATGAAAATGGTTTTGAACATAATTTTTTTGCACCTAGAACTCCACAACAAAATGGTGTTGTTGAGAGGAAAAATAGGACTATCCAAGAAATGGCTAGGACCATGTTACTTGAAAATAAATTGGCAAAATATTTTTGGGCCAAAGCCGTTAATATCGCATGCTTTATAATCAATAGAGTCCATATTAGAGCTTTAATAAAGAAAACTCCTTATGAATTTTGGAAAGGAAGAAAACCCAACATTGGATTTTTTTAAAGTTTTTGGATGTAAATGTTTTATTTTAAACACTAAGGATAACCTTGAAAAATTTGATGCAAAAGCCGATATTGGAATTTTTGTTGGCTACTCCAACCATAGTAAAGCATATAGAGTTTTTAACAAAAAGACTCTTACTATTGAAGAATCTATGCATGTTGAATTTGATGAAACTAATGTTATTTCTTCAAAGAATTTAGATGATGATATTGTTGAAGTAGAAAGGAAAATCAAGTAATCAAGGCTTGATGAAACAAGTCAAGATGAATTAAAACTTCAACAAGACAAGCTCGTGGAAGTAAATGATTCTTCCCAAGAATTGCCAAAAGAATGGAGGTATTCAAAAGCTCACCCTAAATATCTCATTATTGGTGAACCATCACAAGGTATGAAAACTAGATCTTCTTTTAAGAACTTTTGTAATCATTTTGCTTTTGTCTCTTAATTTGAACCAAAATCTTTTAAAGAAGCCGAAAATGACGAAAGTTGGATTTTGGCTATGCAAGAAGAATTGAATCAAGTTGAAAGAAATCAAGTTTGGGAAGTAGTCCCTAGACCCAAAAATCATTCTATTATAGGCACTAAATGGATTTTTAGAAATAAATAGATGAAAATGGCACCATTATTAGAAACAAAGCTAGACTTGTTGCTCAAGGATACAATCAAGAAGAAGGTATTGATTATGAGGAAACCTTTGCACCGGTTGCTAGATTAGAATCAATTAGAATGTTATGTGCATTTGCATGTTATAAAAATTTTACATTATATCAAATGGATGTCAAAAGTGCATTTTTAAATGGTTACATTATGGAGGAAGTATATGTAGAGCAACCTCTTGGTTTTCAAAATCATGATTTTCCAAACCATGTTTTCAAACTTTAAAAGGCACTTTATAGCTTGAAACAAGCACCAAGAGCATGGTATGATAGATTGAGCAAATTTCTCATTGTTAATGGTTTCGAAATAAAAAAAAGTTAATACTACTCTTTTTGTTAAAACAAAAAATGATGATTTATTAATTGTTCGAATCTATGTTGATGATATTATATTTGGTGCTACTAATGTCTCTATGTGTGAGGAATTTTCTAAGTGCATGCAACAAGAAATTGAAATGAGCTTAATGGGAGAATTAAATTTCTTCCTTGGACTTCAAATCAAGCAAATCAATAGATGGGATCTTCATTAATCAAGCTAAATACACAAGAGATCTTCTCAAGAAGTTTGGCATGGATAATTCAAGGACATATAACACACCTATGGGTACATTAACCAAGCTTGACAAATATGAGAAAGGGAAAGATGTTGAGGTAACAAAGTATCGAGGTATGATTGGCTCTCTTTTGTATTTAACTGCTAGTAGACCTGATATTATGTTTAGTGTGTGTATGTGTGCTAGATTTCAATCTTGTCCAAAGGAATCTCACCTTAAAGCTGTCAAAAGGATATTTAGATATCTTCTTGGAACCATAAATCTAGGTCTTTGGTATCCTAAGTGTGATAATTTTGATCTAATTAGTTATTCCGATGCGGACTTTGCTGGAAGTCTTCTTGATAGAAATAGCACTAGTGGCTCTTGCCATTTTCTAGGACATGCATTAGTCTCATGGTTTAGTAGAAAACAAAATTCTGTTGCCTTATCAACCGCGGAAGCCGAGTATATTGCAGTAGGAAGTTGTTGTGCACAATCTATTTGGATGAAACAAATTTTAAAAGATTATGGTGTGGTATTTGATCATATTCCCATCAAATGTGACAATACAATGCCATCAACATTTCAAAAAAATCCCATACAACACTCTAGGACTAAGCATATAGAGATTAGACATCATTTTATTAGAGATCATGTGTAAAAAGGTAATATTTCTTTAGAATTTGTTCCCACCGATAAACAATTAGCCGATATATTTAATAAACCCCTTAGTCAAGATAGATTTTGCATAATTAGAAGAGAATTAGCCATATTGGATATGTCTTAATTTTGCTTTAATATGATGATCTTTGAATGGTATCATATGTTAAGGGAGAGAATATATTTAGGGGGAGTAGTTAATTTGATTACATCTTTTTGATGATAACAAAAGGGGGAGAAATAGTTGGATTGCTTATATTCATAACAAGTGCCATTTTTTTTGCTTATTCTTTATTTTATTTTCATTCTTGATTTTAGATATTATTTGAAAGCAATCAATGGTTTTGTCATCATCAAAAAGGGGGAGATTGTTAGCCCTAAGGCTACATGATAATTTTGATGATAACAATACACATTGATTAATTGAGATTTACTAACATGTTTATTTATGTCAAGAGTAAGATCATTGAAATAATTGTAAAATCAAGAAGAGGCTTATTAAAATGAAGTGTTGAAGCTAAGGAGAAGACTACATGTTAAAGGCACCAAAGTTTAAGAACAAGGTTTGATTCAAGGAATGTGATACATGAGCAATGTTTAATTAATTGGTCATATATTTATCTACAGATGTCCAAATGATGTGCTTCTTGAGCCTTTGGAAAGCTTACTCAATTTATCATATGTTTTAAAGAAATTCAAATTTCAAGTGTTTTATCCAAATCATCATGGAAGTTGAAAGACAAATAGAAGCAGTTGACATGAGCACTGAATACTCTTTTGGACATATCTTCAGCTATAAAAATCAAAACGACTTGATTCTTATGGCATTAGAAAGAGGACATAATGGGGCACATTTCATATGTTTTGAATAAATTCAAATTTTAAATGGAAGGCTGACATAATTGACATGCAATTTGGTGGACTGACACAAGGTAGAAAAAACAACTCACATGAGCACCGAATGGTGTTTTGGCCATATATTAAGATAGAGATATCCAAATTATTTGATTCTTAATGTTTTGGAAATCTTATTCAAATATGAATATTTTTATGTTTTAAAGAATTTCAAATTTCAAACGAAATGCTGACAGAATTATCATTCAATTCGGTGGACTGACACAAGGAAGAAAAATCAAGTCACATGAGCACTGAATGGTGTTTTGGCCATATCTTGAGCTACCGATATCCAAATGACTTGATTCTTGATGCGTTGGAAATCTTATTCAAATGTGAAAATCTTTTATGTTTTGTAGAATTTCAAATTTCAAACGCAACATTGACAAAAATGGCAGACAAAATTATGATTTTTATGGTAGGTAGAAAATTTGGAGATGGTGTCTTCACTTGATTAAGTTCATCTCATTTGCCTATAAAAGGAGCCCTTCTCCCATGCATTCAACAAGAAGAGACAAGAATCTATCAAGCCAAAAATAAGAGAAATATCAAGTTTAGAGAGCTTTAATATTCTTTATCCACTCTTTGAAGAGAGTTATACTTTTGTTGTAAAAATTTTCTTTGTTCTTGTATTGTGGTGAGAGTGAGAACTCTTTCCTTGGTGAGGTTGTTCATCAAGAAGAACTCTTGGTGTGGTGTTATCAAGAGTTGAAGAAGTTTCCTTGGTGAGGTTGTTCATCAAGAAGAACTCTTGGTGTGGTGTTATCAAGAGTTGAAGAAGTTGCCTTGGTGAGGTTGTTCATCAAGAAGAACTCTTGGTGTGGTGTTATCAAGAGTTGAAGAAAGTTGCCTTGGTGAGGTTGATCATCAAGAAGAACTCTTGGTGTGGTGTTATCAAGCTTTGAAGGAAAAATTCTTGGTGAGGTTGTTCATCAAGCAAGTTGTAAAGATTTTTACAACTTAGTGGAAAGCTTAGCTCGTGGAGCTAGGAGCCCGTGGACGTAGGCAAGGTTTGCCGAACCACGTAAATTGAGTTTGCACTCTCTCTATCCCTATCCTCTTTATGTTTACTTGCACTTGTAATTGTTCATTATTGTTATTCTCTTAATTGCATCTTAGATCTCTTCTAATTTCATCTTCTTCACCTTTATTCTCAAAAGAAAGAGTGAACTAATTTTGATCTTTCAAGAAAAGTTTTACAAATTCGTTTTTATAAATAAAAACCCAATTCACCCCCCCTCTTGGGTTGCCATACCTGGGTCAACAAATAGTTTCATCAATGATAGGTTGGCGGGCTTCCCTATCAAGACCTTTGAAGACTTATATGACTCAGGCATCCAAATAGAAGAATTGGAGTCTAACAGAAGAGTAGCAATCATATCTACCCTTGAAGAAATAAAGGGCAGTATCATCAACCTAGTGGGCCTAGCATAAAGTGCATAGAGGTGAAAGTAGTTTCTCCACAAAGAAGATTCAGTCATTTAGGAAGGCCATTTTCCAAAGTCTTTGCAAGGTTGACAGCCGATGGACTCTTGTAACCATTGCCGCCAAGAGAGCTTCCAAATCCACTACTAAGGAATTGGAGGCACTGTGAGAAATGTGAATTCCATCAAGTGACTGATCACAAAATCGATGATTGCACTCACCTTCATCATGAGATCCAAGATTTGATTAACATGGGCCAGATTCTTGACCTAGAGACATATGAGCCGAACACGAAGAGTAACCCATTGCCAATTACAACCAGATGCCTCCTCTATCAACCAACATGATTGGATCGAGCTCAACTAAAGACCAAGTCATGGGCTCTTTCAATGAGAGTAGATTGAGCAAGATTGAGAGAGCCAAAACAAAGGAGAAGTCCAAGTTAGAGCAATTCACTAGAAGCATGGTCTCAACAAAGAAGCCTAAGACTAAAGAACCCAAGGAGATCATTGAGAGGGTGGAAGATGAGCCTATTCCTTTGGCAGCTAAGATTTACACCAAGAAAGGTGGATGGACTAACATTGCAGTGAAGGGGGTCAAGCAAAGTCTAGAATCTGAACTTGTGAATTTTCGTGACCAAGAAGAGGAAAAACCACAAGAAGAAGAAGTTGAAATGAAACCCATCAATAAGAAACCCACACTGTCGAGCTCTTTTGCCAAGAAATGGATGGCTAGAAAAGGAGCTAAAAAGTCTAGCCATCTAGAAGACGAAGGTGAAAAAGGGTAGGAAAGGGAAGCAAGTTGAGAGTCTTGTGAGAAGAGAGAGTTTGCATAGAAGGTGTAAAAAGGTAAGAGTTATGGGGATTTGGGATGAGATCCCTAAAGTCAAGACCCTTCCAAACTTTTGGGCTAACTTTAGCAACGATGAAGAAGATGAAGTAAGAATTGAGGGAAAGACCAATGAAGGAGAAACACATGAGGAAGAAACACTCATGGGTGAGATAGAGAATGTCCAATGAGTGACAAGGAGTGGTAGATTTTGCCATGAGAAGGGAAAGGAGAAACCAACCGAGAAGAAGGATGAAAAGGGCCAAGAAGTTGCCAAAGAAGAAGAAACCAATGGAGATGAAGTCAGGTGATCAAATAGTTGAACAAGGCTCAAGCGAATGCTAGCATTTGGGATTTACTTATACCATCCCAAAAGCATAAAGAAGCCATGGCGAAGGCTTTGGCAAAGGTAGAGATATCAATAGCTATCAATATTAGTGAAATACTTACCGCGTTGACTAGAGGAGAACCTAATGGAGTAAGAGAAATGGGAGAAATCACCTTTACTGGTGAAGATCTACCATTCTAAGAGATGAACCATAACAAGTCATTTTTCATTACCGTAGAGATTGGTGGGAAAATATCTCCTTGCATCAGGGTGGATGATAGATCCACCATTAACATTGTGCCTATGAAGATATTACTTAAATATGAAGTCAAGAAAGATGAGATAGTGATCAGAGCTTTTAATGATTAGAAGAGAACTACCATAGGAATCTTCAAAACCTTAGTCAAGATTGGGCCCATCGAACTTATGATAGAATTCACAGTCCTTGATATTCCAATCACATTTGTTGCCTTATTGGGATGAGCATGGTTCCATCCGCTAGGGGGAGTTCCTTTTATTTTACATCGGAAATCTAATTCAACATGGATAGAGAGATTGTAACTATTCATGCGGCCTCAACAATTGCACCAGCTGCTTTGAGTGTGAAGGTTGGACAAATACCTTATATGGGTGGCTTTCTAGTAGCCATGATTAACGAAGTCAACCCAACTGTAATTGGAATAATAAAGAAACAAGGGTACATGACAAGAATTGGGCTTGGAGAAAATGAATGTGGCTTACCATCTTTTTCAGATTTCAAAGGCAAGACTTCTAAAAAGGGTTTAGGCTATGAATCCAAAAGGGAAGAAGAAGACATTGAGCCTAAGAAAGAAAGATTCATCAAATTCATAAAGGCCCAAGATATGAAGTATGTGGGGGCTATTGAACCATGGTTTTTTTAAGGGAATGTCAATGCTCGGATTTGAGATCTTCAAAGATATTCTTTAGACAAAAGTCTCCAAAGGGAATGACTTGGTGGTAAATAAGGAGAAGATGACCGTTAAAGAGGAGAAGCCTCAAGAATAAGCACCACTAATATATAGATCTTTCCATCGACCTTGCTGCTTTTATCAAAGAAGGAATTACAAGTGTATCTTATAAAGTTATGCTTGTACCTAAATTCTTTGAAGAAGACGACATTGTTTATGTTTCAAAGTTTAATGCAATGACATATAATTTTGTCTACTTGCGTGATGTCTTTCCTAATAATGTTATGCATTATAATTTTCATTTCACTAGTATATTTCAAATTCATTCCTTTCAAACTCATGACATTAATCTTTTATACAATAAAAAAACCTAAGAACCTAAGCTTTGCACTTGATACAACTCCAAGAGAGAGAGAAAGGGAGAGAGATTTGAGAAATTATTAAAGAAACATGAAGGAATCTTCCCCTAGTTCTATGATGACATGTCTATAATTGACAGAAGCATAACTGAGCATACAAATCTGGCTTATCCGTATATAAAGCTGGTTAAGCAGTAGTTAAGAAGAATGAGGCCAAAGTAGGCTCAGAAAATCAAAGAGGAAGTCTCTAAACAAATTGAAGTTAAGTTTCAGGAAGTGGTAAAGTATTCGAAATGGTTAGCCAACATTGTACCAGTACCGAGGAAGGACGAAAAGGTCTGATATGTGTAGAATACCGAGACACGAATAAGGCATCACCAAAGGATGATTTTCCTTTGCCTCACGTTGATGTATTAATAGATAGTGTCACCGCCAGTGTGATGTTATTTTTGTAAATGGGTTTTCTAGATATAATCAGATAATGATTGCCAATGAAGATAAGATGAAGACGACCTTCATTATAGAATGGAAAACATATTACTATAAGGTGATGCCCTTCAAATTGAAAAATGTAGGGGCTACTTACCAATGAATGGCGACGATGCTATATCACGATATGATGCATACAGAGATAGATGTTTATATGGATGACATGATGGTAAAAGCTGAAACTCGAGAGGGTCACTTTGAAGCCTTAGACAGATTCCTAGAAAGGGTAAAGAAATACACGCTACAGCTAAATCCAAAGAAGTGTGTATTCGAAGTTACTTCAGGGAAGCTGTTAGGATTTGTAGTAAGGAAGAAAGGGATAGAAGTGGATCCAGACAAGGTCAAAGCCATTACGAAGATGCCATCGCCCAAGACTAAAAAAAAAGTCTGAGTGTTTCTTGGGATGATCCAATATACATGTCGATTTAGCTCTAAATTGATAACCTTTTATGCATCGATCTTTAGGCTTTTGAAGAAGGATCAGCCGGTAGAGTGGAATGATCAGTGCCAAGAAGCATTTGAGAAGACTAAGAAGTACTTGTAGAATCTATCAGTTTTGAGACCACCAAAGCCTGGGAAGAATTTAATTCTTTACTTGCCCCTTGAAGAGGAGGCCATTGGTGCTATACTGGCAAAAGAAGATGAGAACGGTGTAGAGCATGCCATTTATTGCCTCAATAAGAAGTTGCTACCATATGAGACGAAGCATAGCTACGTAAAGAAAACATGCTTAGCTATTGTTTGGCTTTCAAAGAAATTGAGGCACTATTTTTAGTCTTACAAAATTAAGGTTGTCTCAAAGGAGGATCCGATGAAGTATCTATATGAGACACTAGCATCAGTGGGGAAGTTAGTGAAATGGCTAGTACAGTTGTGAAAATTCAACATTGAATACGTCACCAAGAACGTAGTGAAAGGAAGAATAGTAGTAGAATTCTTGGCTACGAATCGATTGATAACGATGAACCATGGCAGTTTGAATTCCCAGATGAACATCTAGGGGTAACCTCGGTAGTGGGATGGAGAATGTTCTTTGATAGATCTATTAATCACAACAGTTATAGAATAAGGGCCATTCTAATATCATCGACTGAAGAAGTCATTCCATTTGCTAAGGAGTTAGAGTTCAGAGTCACCAATAATATGGCTGAATATGAAGCCTGCACCTTCGGTTTAGAAGGTATGAGTGCCATAGGTATTGATGAAGTCAAAGTGTTGGGAGATTCAAAACTGTTCATCTCTCAAGCCAATGAAGATCGGGATTTACGAGAAGGAAAGCTAAAACCTTACCTTGAACACATCAGAAGATTGATTGGAGGGTTCAAGTAGTGCACCTTAACCCCATCTTCCTAGTAGTGAGAATCAGACAGCTGATGCACTAGCTTTGTTGGCATCAATTTGGGTGAGCATACATGAATTATTAGTGAGGCCAATAGTGATATTACAGGCATGGGTTCCATGTTATATGGAACCCTATGTAACAGAAATCGAAGCGAATGAGAAGCCATAGTTATATGATTTGAAAAGATATTTGGAGGGGAGGATTTTGCCTGAGGAGGCCAATGAGAAGGATAGGGCTGTGTTATATAAGTTGGCCTAACAATTTATTGTTATTAGGGGGTGATGTACAAGAGAATGCCAGAGGGGATACAACTAAGGTGTGTGGATGAGAAAGAAGCAAGGAGACTTATGGAAGAAATTCATAATGGTGTATCTGGGCCACACATGAATGAGCCAGTGCTTGCAAAAAAGATCATGAGGTAAAGTTTTTACTGGTTAACTATAAGATAGACTGTGTTCAATTTGTGAAGAAGTGTCACCCGTGTTATATCAATAGAAATTTGATCCATTGACCACCCCTGCAGCTACAAGCGTTGACTGCACTATAGCCTTTGCTGCATAGGGCATTGACATTATTGGCGAAATAAGGTCGTCAGCCTCTAATAGGCATCGATATGTGGTGGTAATGAATGACTACTTCACCAAATGGATAAAAGCTAAGTCGTGTACTAATTTAGGGGCGAAGCATATCACAAAGTTCATCGAGAAGAACATCATATGTAGATTCGAAGTATCAGATCATGTAGTGACTAACAATGGGGTTCATTTTTAGGTAGAAACTAAAGATTTGCTTGAGAAGTATGAAATTGAAAACAGTAAGTTGTCTCCATATCGGCCACAAGCAATGGGGTTATAAGAGCGGCTGATAAGAACAACAAGAAGATGTTGACAAAAGTGGTATAGACATATAAAGATTGGGCAAAGAAGTTATTATTCATGTTATGGGGCTGTAGAATGACGCCTAAAAGTTCGACTGGCATGATGCACTTGTCTTCTGGTATTTGGTTCAAAAGTGGTCCTACCAAGTGAGATTGAAATGAAATCAGCGAGAGTTCTAATTGAAGTAGAAGTTCTTGAATAGAAGTGGATTCATGATAGGCGAGAACAATCGGCCTTGATTGATGAGAAAAGAATGAAGGCTATATATCACATGCAATTATACTAGAAACGATTTGCTTGAGCATTTAGCGAAAGAATAAAGACAAGGAAGTTCAAAGAATGAAAGTTGGTCCTTAAACAAGCAAGACCAGTTGTGTTTGATCTAAAGGGAAGTTCAAACCCAATTGGGAGGGTCCATTTGTTATGACAAAGGTTATGTCTGACAAAGTCGTCATTCTATCAGAATGGAAGGGAATGAGTTCACTGACTTGTCAGCATGGACAGGCTGAAGAAGTATTATGTATAAAAAAGAAATGAGAAAAAAAATAACTAATCAGAAAACCAGAAATGGCCAGTTAATGATTGGAGTTGTCTCATTATGTACATGTTGCTCGGAGAACAAAAGCTTATACTTTTATTAATGGAATGAAATTATTTGGAACAAGCATGCCTTTTGAAATGTCTTATTATTTTACATAACAACAAAAAGAGAACATCAAAAATCTAAGCCAATCAAGGAACTAACATTGTCATCTCTGCTTTTTTGATGGACTATAAATAGGCTCACTGTATCGCTCATGCAACACCTAGCTCGAATAGCGGGATTAGGAATGGAAGCCTAAAAGGTCATCCAGTCCTTGTATCAGCCATTTGTCTCAAAATCAAGTTTATGGAATAGATTCCTCTTAACGGTACGATGTGCCTAAGAATCTCTCACATGCTTTAGGAAACGAGTAAATAGTCTCCTAGGATTGAAAGCAATTAGTGAATCTATAATCCTTTGTTTCTGACCATATTATCGACATAGCCTAGTGGGATCATAGAATGAATTGTGGCTGAAACCGGTCAAAGGCACACATGCGATATATGTCCCTGCTATCACATGCTCTAGCATCCACCATGGACAGTGCCAGCGAATCTAAGTATCAAGAATGACTCGAAGCCAGTCAATCCAAGAAGAACATCTCTCAAGTCTCCTCCTCATTTGAAGTCGATGACTATAACAAGAAATGTCTCCTTTAGGCGGCCCTAGAGAAAGCAATCTCTCTTGTAACCAAATATGAGAAAAAGAAACAAAGAAAAAGTAAAAACAGAAGCCTGTTAAGTCAAAAACCCAAAAATGGTAGCTTAGGCAAAAATTAAGCCAAGCCATCTAAGTTGAAAACCCAAAAAAGGCAGTTTGGGAAAAAATAAAGGCACAAGAAAAAGGGTAGCTTAGGGAAAAGTTAGGGCAAGCTCACTAAGTCGAAAACTCAAAAAATGGTGGCTTAGGCAAAACTTATAGCACAAAAAAAAAAAAGGAAATGAAAATGAAATGAGATGAATCACGAACCTGAAGAACCAGAAGATTACCACCAAACCACTGAATTAGATTAACTTGACTTGGTCCAGTCTGATCAACGTCTCAACCAAAATGAAGGGAACAGCCGTGAAACCGAGTCCCATTTGAGGAATGATGGTCATAAGATGTAGATCTTCGAGAGCATCTGGCGAAACCAGTAAAAACTGTGCAAGGAGGCAGAACTAAAGAAGGCAGAACTAAAGAAGGCGAAGCCAACTAGGCAAAGTCTTGTCCATCATTCCAAGCAAAGGCATGATGGAAGATAATGTCACTCTACCTCCCCTGGCATAAATGCCCATGGTAAAAGTCGAGAAGTTGAAGAAGTGGGTAAGATTAGATGTTTATGGTGTCTCGATAGTCGGAAGAATAAGGTTCTCAAAATTGGATGAATAATGACCAAGTATGACTGAGACTTCCTTATATATTAGGCAAAGCTCCTACCATTAAAGCGAAAGACATGATTATGAGAATCTTAGAAGGTTTATAGTCCTTTAGAAAAGGGATGAGAGCTTGTGTGACGAAGGAATTTCATATGATAGATGCTAACAGACTTGAGTCCTTTCTAGTCACCGTCCCTTAAAGACCTTAAAATGGGCTAAAAAATTTAAAGACAAGCTTCAGACATGTTAACTGACATGAAAAAAAGTTAATATGAAAAAGAAGTCTCAAGAAACAAGATAAAAGGTGTAAAGAAGTAGTAGGAAAGAGGAGCACTTAAATAGTGCGTAAATCAAGACAAAAATGGGGAATTCATCGGGTAATCGTCGATCGACGATCTTACTGTTAGTCGGTTGTTACATGATAGCTGACCGATTGGCAAATAGCTGCCCGATTGTCAGGCTGCCTTCTAATGGTCTGATGTCCGGTCAGCAGCTATTAGGGCTAAACAACCCACTAGCCTTCCTCTCGCACGATCCTTCAACTTTCAGAATGCAATGAATGATGATGTGGAAGCAAATTTGAAAAATTTGTATGTAAATTTAGTATAATACACGCAACGAATGGAATCAGAAATAGAGAAATTTCACTGGGTCTTTGAAATTGTTTAACATTTGATTGTACATCATACAAAGTTCATGCGTGGAAGCAAAATGAAAAAAGAAAAAATCCCGATAAAAGTCGGTGGTGACAATCCTCAGTCATCACCATCATTAATAATATCAAAAGAAAGGGCAACGACCTGAGCATGAAGACGCTTCACCTCACGCTACAGACAAGCAACTTCTTAATGACCCGTCTGACCAAGTGAGAGAATCATATAGTTAGAGAAACTATTGAGGCAGAAATCATGCATACATGAAGTATAGAAGGGTATTTTACCTAATATTGATAAGACATCTGCAAGACATATCAGTGAGGTGACCTGCATTGCATTGCATTTCTATTAGTGATAAATGATGGAGACTTTGAGAAGAAATCGAGAATAGAAGCAAGGATAGAAGGGCATGAAACCCAACGAATACAAAGGCTAGAAGAAGCATAAGGAATACTTAGAAGAATAAGCAAATGCAAAGACTAAAGAGATCAAAGAAGAGCGAAGAATGCCTAACCGAATGGACGAAGAATGAAAAAGTCTAAAGACTGTAAAGCATTGTATGATAAAAGTTTTCTTGATGGGCATGCATTAGAAAGAAACTATAAGAAGTAGGTACACTTAAAAGTTTTTTAAGCCTTTAGAAAAGGCAAAAGCCCTAAGAAGAGGCGCACTAAAGAATGTCAAAAACCGTAAGAAGTAAGTGCACTTAAGAGTGTTTTAAACCCTTAGAATAGGCACAAGTGTTAAGAAGAGGCATATTGAAAATGTTGAAAATCCTAAGAAGTAGGTACACTTAAGAATTTCTAAAGCCCCTTAGAATGAAGAGTGCTACCAAACCCTAGGAAGTAGGTGCACTCAAGAGTGTTAAAAACCCTAAGAAGCAGGTGCATTACAGAGTGTTTTATCATAGCAGCATCAAGAAGCTTTTTAGCCCTTAAATGGGCATATTAGCCCTTGAATAGGCATATTAGCCATAGGATGGGCACATCCACCTTTGGATAGGCATATCTGCCATTACATGGGCATAATAGTCCTTGAATGGACACACTTTTCATCAAAGCAAAAAGAGAGACAAGAAGATGACGAGAAAGTCTGATAGTAGGAGGAAGAAGTTGAAAATGTTAAGATGGATGAAGGAAAGACGAAATAAGGGCACTTTATCGACTTTTTTTTCTCACAAACCACTCCAAATGAGCGGATAAACTATAGACACTGAATTTTTTAGCTCGATGAAGGAATGAAGATGACTGTCGTGCAAAAAAAAAATAATGAAAATGCCCTTGAGGGCCAAGAAGAGAGAGGTGAGAAGAAATTTGTGAAAGGCCTTAAAAACTAGCATATGAATTTGAAAAATCATAGAAATTAATTTAGGAGGAATCTGGTAATGAGTTATATACTGTTGCGAAGCTACGAATGTATAGTTTTCATAAAAATTTATGGATTAGAAATCAAAGTTGAACTAGAGAAGTTACACATGATCAAAGGAACAAAGGTCTGAAGGGATTGCATAGAAAGATGACAACAAAGGAAAGGGCCAAAGAGATGTCAACCAGCCGACCATCAAACAGTCATCGGGTTGTCCAAGACAGCCACCTAGCTATTTGACCAATGGCCAAACATCTATTAGATGGTCGTTCGATAGTCTGAACATAGCCACCCGACCCTTGTTGGCTTATTTTAAAAAATTAGCTTGAAAAGCTTTCTTTTTCATCTTCACCTCTCTATTATATAAATCCTTTCTCTCACTTTGCAATACACACCAATTGTTGAATACAATCATCCTTCTCCTTCCCAAAGGCATGCTCAAGAATTTGAGAAGTCTTTTCCAATATAAATATTTTTTTAGGTGTTTTATTACTCTAAACCCGAAAATGGTACGTCTCGATAGTAGAATTTTATCGTCCCTCCCATATTCTTTTTCATTTTGCTTGCTTAGAAAAAGCATGTTTGGAGTTTAATTTTATGCATAGGAGCATGTTTAGGGTTATTATTAACTGTGCTAACCTAATTTGTTTTGCAAGATGGATAAGTGTATTGAGGTAAGTCTGCAATCATTTCCTTTTTACAATCATTCTTAGGAATTTACTTTCTTTGTGAATGTTTAGAATCACGACAAAGAGAACATGTTTAAAATCATGCTTAAGAGCAAATGATTAGAATCATGCTAGGAAAATTTATTTGCTTTTGAATGCTAAGAATGGCATAGAATAGGTAAGAATTAAGTTTTGCCCTTCAATGTCTTTTTTGAGCTAGAATAGCTATGATTGATTCCAATTGTTTGAATTAAGCTAGAAATGCCATGATTAGTCTAGAACATGACTTGAATGTCATATTAGGTTAGAAATACCATGATATGAATTATGCTAGAATAAGCAATAGGTAGAATTACCGTGATAGATTTTTTCAAAATCTATGCTAGAATGCCATGTTATTAGATGATAGCTTTATATGATTGTTTATATATGAATGTTTGGATATTAAGAAGTGTAATTGTGTGATGCCATGAAGTGGTGGTAGACTCGCATTGTTGGTGAGGGACCATCACTAAGAATGAATGCCTTAGCAAAATATGTTTGAAAGGACATGTAAGAAGCTTAATAGGCGTTGAATAGACTCACATATGGTGGTGAGAAATTCATCATCTATTGAGTTTTGAATGTATATGAATATATGGAATATTTTATTATTGAATAACAATGGATGTAATCCTCTCCCCTTCCCCTATGTATGATGGAAGTGTAATTGATTCTCCTTCTTTTTTCTGTGTATAAATATACTACTGTTTTGATTTAATAATTGCCTCATATGCCTAATGAAGATAAAAAAAAAAATGAGAATGTGTGCATAAAATGAACAACAATAAGCGGACTAAGTAACAATATGAGTTATTCCTATTTGTTATTTCCTAGGTGGAGGCCAGATTTATATTAGGGATGGGGGTAGTTTAGGCCATGAAGTGAGGGATTGAATTACCCCCAATCATTCCTAATTGAATAAATTGGTGGGGTCTCCTTTCTCCAGATGTGCCGATGACTCATTTGTATTCCCTTAAGTCTCGAAAGAGGCTTTGACATAATGTCATGGTCGCAAATGCTTTGGGGGGATGAAAGCCCCATTCATATGTACGATACGCTTTACACGTCTATTTAGAAATTTTCATGGATGATTTAACTGTTTTTAGAAATTCTTTTGATTATTATTTAGAAAACTTAGAAAAAGTCCTAAAATGGTGTGAAGAAAAATGTCTTTTTTTGAATTGAAAAAAATATCATATATGGTTACCTCAAAGATTGTCTTAGGTCATGTGGCATCTTCAAAGGGAATTGAAGTGGATAAAGCAAAAGTGAAATTGAATTCCCATTTGCCTCTACCAAAAACAATCAAAGAGTTCTGTTCATTCTTGGGGCATGCTGAATTTTATAGGAGGTTCATCAGAAGTTTTAATGCTATATCTAAACCTTTTTGTAACCTTTTAATAAAAGACAGTTCTTTTGAATGGACTCAAGAATGTCAAAATGCTTCTAACAAGTTAACTGGACTTTTAACAACTACTTCAATTATGTAATCTCTTAATTGGTCCTTGCCTTTTGAATTGATGTGTGATGCAAGCGATTATACTATTGGTGCTGTCTTAGGACAAAGAAGAGAAGGTAAGTCGCATGTGATATAATATGCAAGTAGAACTTTAAATGATGCACAAATGGATTACACTACAATTTATAAAGAACTACTTACAGTAGTATTTGTACTGAACAAATTTTGATCTTATTTAATTGGTTCCTCAACTATCGTTTACACTGACCATGCTACCATGAGATATTTAATGTCTAAACAGGATGCAAAGCCAAGTTGATATTAAGGATCTCGTTGCTCCAAGAATTTAACATTACAACAAAAGATAATAAAAGAGCCAGAAAAGTCATTGTAGATCATCTTTCAAGATTGACGGCTAAAACATCATTTGAAACCTCACCTAGCAATGACTATTTTCTCGATGAAATTTTATTTTCAGTTGCCATAATACCTTGGTTTGCTAACATTCTAAATTTTCTTACAACAGTAGAAATGCCACCTCAAGATTGATGGCAAAAACATAATTTGAAACCTCACCTATCAATGACTATTTTCTCGATGAAATTTTATTTTCAGTTGCCATAATACCTTGGTTTGCTAACATTCGAAATTTTCTTACAACAGCAGAAATGCCACCTCACTGGAGAGCCCAAGACAAAAAAAAGTTTTTGATTGAGGTAAACTATTATCCTGACCAAATACTTAGAAGATACATACCTAATAATAAGGTAACTAGTTGTATTAATTTTTGCCATTTTAAGCATGTGGGGGACACTTTTCATTAAGAAAAACAACGATAAAAATCTTGCAATGTGGATTTAATTGACCCACCTTATTTAAAAATGCACATGCATTTTGTAAAACTTGTGGAAATTGTTAAAAATTGAGATCTATTTCAAAATGAAACATGATGTCTTTGAATTCCATTCTTCTTATTGAAAATTTTGACTACTAGGGTATTGATTTCATGGAACCTTTTCCACTATTATTTGGTTTTGTTTATATTCTTGTAGTAGAAGATTATGTCTCAAAATAGGTTGAGGCAATTCGATGTTGAAACCATGATCACAAAATAGTTCTGAAATTCTTGAAAAAGAATATATTATCTCGAATTGGAATCCCTCGAGATTTTTTTTAACAAAACCATTTGAAATTTTAATGAAGAAATATGGAATCATCCATAAACTTTCTACCCCTTATCACCCACAAATAAGTGGACAAGTTGAATTAGCAAATGGGAAATAATTTTTTTTTTTTATAGAAAAAACAGTTAACCTAAACCACAAGGATTGGTTTTTAAGACTTAATGATGCACTTTAGGCTTACCGAACTGCTTTCAAAACATCATTGGGTATGTCTCTCCTTATATAATAGTTTATGAAAAATCTTGTCACCTGCCTATGGGACTTGAGCATTGTAGATAGTGGATTTTTGAGGCTTAATGATCAAATGAAGATAAATGTTGAACAATAAAAATGCTCAAAATGCCCTTGGAAGCCAAAAGAAGAAAGATGAGAAGGAATCGATCAAAAGTCTCGAAAACGGACATATGACTTCAAAAAGTCATAGAAATTAATCCAAGAGGAATTGGTGATTAGTCATATACCATTGCGAAGCTTGGTTGTCTAGTTTTCACAGAATTTTACAGATTGCAAATCATAGTTGAACTCAAAGAGTTGCATGTGATCAAATGGACAAAGGTTAGAAGGGATTTCATTGAAAAAAAAAAAGCAAAATTGAATGATCTGATGGGTAATGACTGGTTGGTTGTTAGCCAACCAACCGTTAGAGTGTCGGTCGACTGTCTACCAATAGCTGACAGACAATCAAAGTGTCGGTCGATGGTCTTTCAATAGCTGGCTGCTTGTTGTCTATGTATAATTGGAAATTTTTTATTAAAAGCTTCCCTTTTTATTTCTTGCTTCTTTTTTTCAGCCTCAACTCTCTCCTATATAAACAGCCCCCTCCTAATTGCTCAACGTAACACAATCCTCTCTTCTCCTTCTTGAAGATGAGGTTGAGAATTCAAGAAGTCGTTTATAGTCTAAAATTTTTCAGGTGTCTTATATTGCTCTAAACCTAGAAAGGGTATAGCTTGAGAGCAGTTATCTCTTCTCCCTCCTTATTTCTTATTTATTTTTCTTGCTTTAGAATAAACATGTTTAGGTTTTATTTTAAAGCTTAGAAGCATGTCTAGGGGTTTATGAATTGTATAACCATTTGTTTGTTTTGCGAGGTGGAAATACGTGTCGAGGTAAGTCCGCTTTCCTTTTTTTGTTGGAATCACTATTCAGAATTTATTTTCATCGTGAATGCTTAGAATTATGCTTAGGAGCACATGTCTAGGATCATCCTTAAGAGGACATGAATAGAATAATGCAGAAGAACTTATGATTGCTTTGAAGTATACTAGGAAATAGCATAGAATAGGTATAAATTATCTTATTTCCCCTCAAGTGCTTAGATTGAGTTAGAATATGCCATGATTCGATATGATTGACACGAACGGGCTAGAATAGCTATGTTTTGTTATGGTTGTTTGACTAAGGCTAAAAATGCCTTGCAAGAGTAGAATTGCCATATTTAGAATTATAATCAAATGCTAGACTTGCAATAGGCTAGAATGCCATGATAGAATTATCAAATCTAGTCGGTGTCATGATTCTATATTATGGCTTTGTATGAATAAATGTATGAATATACTTGTAGAGGCTCGATAAGCATTGAACAGATTCATATATGGTGGTGAGGAATTCATTATCTATTGAAGTCTCACATTGATTCTCTATATTTAGTATTCAAATATATGATTTACCCTGGATGAATGTATGGAATATCTTATAGAATTTATTGTCGAAGAATAATGTAATCCTCTCCCTTGTCCCCCATGTTTGAAATAAAATGTAATTCAATTCTCCTCTCTCTTTCTTTGTATAAAAATACAACTACCGCTGATTGAATATCACCTCACATGTCTTAAAGAAGATAATATTAAAATACGTGCACAAAATGAACAACTTAGGTAGATTGTATAACAAGATGAGTTATTTTTATTTGGTACACCTAGTGGAGACCAAATTTTGATCTGAATTAGGCGAATGGCTCATACCTAACTTCTTGAACCCATCTCCGAAAGGATGAGGGTAGTTTAGTCCTAAAGCTAGGGATCGAATTACCCCCATTCATTTTCCATTGAAGAATTGGGTAGTGACTTCACTTCTTCAAACATACCCATGGCTTGTTTGTGTTCACTTAAATCTCCAAAGAGGCTTTGACATAGTGTCATAGTCGCAAATGCTCTAGCAGGATGAAAACCCTGTTCACAGTGGCGACTCCAAGAGGGATAAAAAAAGATGATTCCAATTGTAATACCAAATTCTAATACCTCATGTTGATATTTTGAGTCCTTGCATCCCCACACATTGCACACAATGAGCATAAACTATCTAAACTAGTCGTATGGCATTGGCGTGAGAAGTCTTGGGCTCTATTTGACCCTTAAACGACTCATGTCGGTGTCACCACCTTTGAGCACATATCATTGCTTTGGTATAAAAAGAGACCAGCCTAAGGGGGCATCTCTCGCTCGAATGAGCCCATACCATTGTACCTTTGAGACTTAAGCCCGTGTAGATGAATCTAGCAACTTCCAATAGGATGAAAATCCAAAACCTATATTGAAATACACGTCTATCGATGTAAATTTCTCATGATTAGAATAACAATAACTCAAACCTCATGAAATCATGAACGAATGCCACATGTCAAGTCAACCATAAGAATAAAATGCGGACATGTTTCATAAGTTAAAGTCATCATGACGTTTAGAAGCTATGTTGTGATAATCATGGAGAATCCAACATTAACTCATATGTTAGAATTAAGTGAGAAGATCTCGCATTCCAATATCCCATGATGGTAACTTGGGAATGAGGCAAAAAATCCTAGGAAAAGAGACCTGACTTACATGTGTGGGAGAAATAAGATTGGAAAGCTGAAAGTGTGTTTAAGTGTGTTTATACCCTTGTAAGAGCACACATCATATCGTGCATGTATGCTTACATGCATGGCATTAACACCTTTGTTTTACAGCCATCATAGCTTAGGTGAGACGATGTGGTCGTTTGACAAGACAAGAAGAACCATTTGTTGATATGGTCGCACCAACAATAATAACAATACTGCTAAGATGGCTCAAGTGTGGACATCACCGCTCTTCAACAACAAATGACCCAACTCATTGAAGCTATACAAAATGGGCCTAACCGTATGAACCAGCCTCTATATAAAGGAAATGGTGGTGATGAGGTTGAGACTAGCTAAGGCAGAGATAAAGGGAAAAGATCAGCCAACCATGATAAGCCTGAATCGATAAAGCAGTTTACCAAGGAGATGGAGAAAGTCCGATCTCTCTTGAAGAAGAAAGGGTTGAAAGGGGTCAAAGACCTAGATGATATCTTATTCATGGGGGATAGTATTTTGCCTCCAATGTTTTACTTGCCAGACTTTTCGAAGTTCGATAGAAAGGGTAATCTGAAGACACATTTGAGATAGTATGTAGCTGCCATGGCCACTACCCCTTTGTCAAAGAAGTACATCTTGAAGTACTTCATGTTATCCTTAGAAGATGATGCGATAGTGTTATACTATGATCTTCCCAAAATAACCCGAGAAGATTAAGAGGAGTTATCTGAATAGTTGATAAATTGCATCACCATAACACCCAATTATAGTTAACTTTGAGGGATTTGGAGACTATGCCCCAAAAGCCCAATGAGACCTTTTCAGAATACTTAGTCCGTTGGGGGGTCAAAGCTGTCAAGATAACCAAGAGGCCTGGGGAGAAGGACTAGGTCCTTGTGGTGATCAATGAAGCCCATGCCTTCATCAGTGATAGAATGGCAAGCTTTCAAATCAAAACCTTTGAACACTTGTATGATTCAAGCGTCCAAATAAAAGATTTAGAAGGCATAGCAGAAAAAAAGCAACAATAGTTACCTTAGAAGAAATCAGGGGCAGTATCATCAAGCTAGTGGTCTAGTACTGAGCATGTTGTGGTGAAACTAGTTGCCCAAAAAAGGAAGTTTAGTCGTTTGGCGAGACCTTTGTTAAAGATCTTTGCAAGGTTGAGAGCCGAAGCGATCTTGCAGGCATTGCTGCCAAGAGAACATTCAAATCCATTGCCAAGGAATTAAATGCATCACGAGAAGTATGAATTCTACCAAGTGATCGGACACAAGATTGATGATTGCACTCATCTCCATCATAAGATCCAAGATTTGATTGATAAGGGCCAGAATCTCGATCTAGAAACACAAGAACCCAACATCAAAAGCAATCCATTATTCAACAACAACTAGGTAACTACTCTAATGACCAACATGATTAGGTCAGCTTTGACCAAAGTGTAAGTCAAGAGTTCTTTTAAAGAGAATATATGTAGTAGCGCCAAGAGAGTCAAAATAAGGGAAAAGTCCAAGCTCGAACAATAAGAAGGTTCCACTAGAAAGGTAGCCATGAGGAAAAAGCCTAAGGTCAGATAGCTCAATAAAGAAAAACCCAAAGCAATCATTGAAAGGGCAGAAAACGAGCTCATTCCTTTGGTAGCCCAAATTTTCATTAAGAAGGTGAATGGACCAACATTGTAGTAAAAGAAGCCAAAAGAAGCTTGGAGCTAGAATTGGTGCACCTCAATGACCGTGAGGAAGAGGGGTAACAAAAAGTAGATAAAGAAGAAGTTGAGGTGGAAGAGGAAGAGACAACCTCTGCTAAAAAGAAGGCCACGTCACCAAGTGCCTTTACCAAGAAGTGGATGGCTAGAAAAAGAGCTAGAAGAGGCCCACCGCCTAGAAGACTAAGGTGAAGAAGCGTAGTGAAGCTAGGAAAGGGAAGCGAGTTGAGAGCCTTGTAAGGAGAGACAGAGTTTATCCAAAATGTGCAAAAAAAGCGAGAGTTATGAAATACGGATGACATCACTAAAGTCAAGATCCTTCCAAACTTTTGGGCTGACTATAGTAGTGATGAAGAAGAAAAGGAGGTAGGAGTTGAGAAAGAAACACTTAACGGTGAGAGTGAGAATATCTAAGTGACAAGAAGTGATAGATTTTGCCATCAGAAGGAGAAGAAAACATCAGTCAAGAAAGGGAAGACCATAGAGAAAGGCAAAAAGCTGCCAAAGATGAAGAAGACCAAGTAATCAAACAATTGAAGAAAACTCAAGCAAATAGTACCATTTGGGACTTGTTGATCTCATCCCAAAAAACATAGACAAGCCATGCCAAAGGCTTTGGCAGAGGTGGAGATATCAATGGCTACTACTTCAAATGAGATGTTGGTTGCCATAAGTAGAAGAGTGATGAGCTACCTTTCAAATGAAGGAATCGCAATAAGCCGCTGTTCATCACCTTTGAGATTAGTGGGAAGATGTCTACTTGTACCATGATGGATGATGAGTCCACCAATATTATGCCTATGAAGATGTTGCACTTTATGGGGTCAATAAAAATGAACTTGAGCTTTTTGAGATAGTGACCAGGGCCTACAATGATTTACAGAGGAGGGCCATCAAGACCTTCAAGGTATTAGTAAAGACTGGGCCTACTAAAGTGGTGATCGAGTTTATAGTCCTTGACATTCTAGTCAACTTTGCAGCTTTGTTGGGCCGTGCATGGTTTCATTCGCTTGGTGGAGTGATGAACACTTAAATATGTATGTTTAATAAGAGCTTAGTTCATCACATTGTATTAATAGTGTCATTAAATTCCTCAACTTAAGCATATTTGTAGTCTTTGCATCTTTGGAATTAACTTCCTCTTAATTTTGGTTTTGTTACAGGTTCGGTAAAATGGGCATAACTCTCTATTTATAAATCTGAATCGTGCAATTCTTAATTTTTTAGAAATATGATTAAATTGTCTACAAGATTGTATTTCAGAAGCATCGTCAAATTCGGGCTCTTAGTTGACCAAAAATGGGCTTGAAATGAACCATTTTGCAGTTTCGACCCAGTCTGACCAGGCCTCAGTTTTTGGACCATATCTCTCAAAATACGTATGCAAATTGTGCAAATCAATATGTTCTAGAAAGCTGAGAGAAATATATATAACTTTCATGAAGACATGTGATTAAAATGCTCAATATTTCAATGTCAAAATCGGTGGTCAAAGTGGTGCACCTAATGATCCCAATGGTCAAAGTTAGTTCACCTAACATTTGACAACTATTCTTTTGTAATTTGACAAGTTTGCCTCTGAATGTATCTATAAATAGAGGTACCTTGTGACCCATTAGGGCATCTTGGCCTTAGCCGGGATCTTGTATTGTGTATCTCTTGTTATTCTCTCTTGTGTGTTATTAATGAATTTCCTTTTTCTTGTAATTAGTTTTATTTCTCTTATAATGTCTTTCTAATTTCTCTGTTGCTAAGGTGAAAGGGTGAAACCCTTGATATGAGAATAAGGATTCTCTAACCCTTGGTATGTGCTTAATAATCGTAATCTTGTATCGTTTATTTTATATGATTTATATTTATTTTCTTAATCAATCTTGACACCACTCGTAAAGTGGAGGTCTTGATCCACTGTCGACAATCCTTGACACATCAAATGCTTGGATCCTTTCTAGATGTCGTATGGTTCTTCCTTACCGACATGAATCTAGTTAGCAACCTTGATTTGTTGTAGACATATAGTGACTAACACATTGGATGCTTGAACCCATTTACGAGAAGTGGTATAAATATTGGTAACGAAGCAAATATAATTCATATAACTAAAACGGGTTGTTTATCCTTATTTGAAATATCAAAGGCGGATCCCCTAACCTTAGCTTTCATTATTATTGTGTTGATTTCTCTAGTGCGATTCTCATTTATTGTTTACGAACTTGTTCTTTACCTATATCTATTGATATTATCTTGTCATCATCATATCGTATTTGCTTAGCTTATATTTTGTAGCGACTAAAATTCCCTTCCTCGTGGATCGACCCCGGACTCACCGGGTTTATTACTTCGACACTCCTATACTTGGGAGACAATCCTATTTTCGGATGTGTCAAGTTTTTGGCGTCATTGCCGGGGAAGGTAAAAATTGGCATGCAAAATTGTAAGTATTCTCTTTTCTCATCTTAGATCTAAATTTTTTATTTTTTTGTGTGTTCATCTTTTCCTCTCTTTTATTCTCTCTTTCTTCCATGAAATTTTTGTCACAAATATCTAGTGGTAGACTTGTTAGAAAAACATCATCTTCCTTAGAAAACATGGCCGACAATCATGAGGAAATATTCATGGATGAATGGGACAACCGTTCGCAACAAAATGATCAAAACCAACGAAGAACCTTCAGAGACTATATGAATCTGGTAAGGACTAGTGCACCATCTTGTGTAGTTTCTCCTCCAGATTCAATCCATTTCAATTTCAAACCAAGTTTTGTTCGACTTCTACCCACTTTTCATGGCCTTGACATGGAGAACCCATATTCGCGCTTGAAACTCTTTGAAGAGGTATGTAGCTCCTACACTGACCCAAATTGTAGCATAAACACCATTAGATTAAGGCTTTTTCCTTTTTCTTTAAAAGATAAAGCTAGAACATGGCTACAAAATTTGAGGTCGAATTCCATCAGTTCATGGGATGAGATGAAACAACAATTTTTTTAAAAATTTTTTCCTACCCATAGAACAAATTCTCTTAAAAGACAAAATTCTGATTTCTCTCAAAAACAAAGGAAAACCCTTTACCAATGTTGGGATAGTGATGAACACTTAAATATGTATGTTTAATAAGAGCTTAGCTCATCGTATTGCATTAATAGTGTCATTAAATTCCTCAACTTAAGCATATTTGTAGTCTTTGCATCTTTGGAATTAACTTCCTCTTAATTTTGGTTTTGTTATAGGTTCGGTAAAATGGACATAACTCTCTATTTATAGATCATAATGATGCAATTCCTAATGTTTTGGAAAGATGATTCAATTATCTACAAGATTTCATTTCACAAGCATCATCAAATTCGAGCTCTTATTGGACCAAAAGTGGGCTTGAATTGAACCCATCTATAGTCTCGACCCAGTCTGACCATGCCTCAGTATTTGGACCATATCTCTCAAAATACGTATCAAAATTGTGCAAATCAATATGTTCTAGAAAGCTGAGAGAAATATCTACAACTTTCATGAAGACATGTGATTAAAATTCTCAACATTTCAATGTCAAA
Organism: Boswellia sacra; assembly: GCA_013180625.2. NCBI lineage: Eukaryota > Viridiplantae > Streptophyta > Magnoliopsida > Sapindales > Burseraceae > Boswellia > Boswellia sacra. The sequence goes on along the minus strand of SNVD02013559.1, from coordinate 765,622 downwards.
ATTGATGGTCAAAGTCAGTGCCTAATGATCCCAATTGTCAAAGATATTTACAACTAATATTTGACAATTATGCCCTTGTAATTTGCCAAGTTTGCCCCTGGATGTATCTATAAATAGAGGTGCTTTGTGACCCATTAGGGCATCTTGGCCTTGGCTGGAGCATTTTGGCTTTTGCTAAGATCTTGTATTGTGTTTGTTGTGTTTATGTTATTAATGAATTTCCTTTTTCTTACATTTTATTTTCTTTCTATTATAATGTTCTTCTAATTTCTCTTTTGCTAAGGTGAAAGGGTGAAACCCTTGATATGAGAATAAGGATTCTCTAACCCTTAATATGTGCTTAATAATCTTAATCTTATAATGTTTATTCAATATGATTTATATTTAATTTCTTAATCAATCTTGACACCACTCGTAAAGTGGAGGTCTTGATCCATTGTCGACAATCCCTGACACATCAAATGCTTGGATCCTTTCTAGATGATGTATGGTTCTTTCTTACCGACACAAATCTAGTTAGGAACCTTGATATGTTGTAGACATATGATGATTGGCACACTGGATACTTGAACCCATTTACAAGAAGTGGTATAAATGTTGGTAACGAAACAAATATAATTCATATAACTAAAATGGGCTAATTATCCTTATTCGAAATATCAAGGGCGGATCCCCTAACCTTAGCTTTCATTATTATTATGTTAATTCCTTTTACTTGCGTATTTTTATTGTTCTTATCTATTGTTGATATTATCTTGTCATATCTTTGAATCAATTATATCATATTTGCTTAGCATATAATTTGTAGCGCTAAAATCTCCTTCCTCGTGGATCGACCCCGGTCTCACCGGGTTTATTACTTCGACACTCCTATACTTGGGAGACAATCCTTTTTCGGATGTGTCAAGTTTTTGGTTGCCGGGGAAGGTAAAAATTGGCGTGCAAAATTGTAAGTATTCTCTTTTCTCATCTTAGATCTAAATTTTTTATTTTTTTGTGTGTTCATCTTTTCCTCTCTTTTCTTCTCTCTTTCTTGCATGAAAATTTGGTCACGAACATCTAGTGGTAGACTTGTTAGAAAAACATCATCTTCCTTAGAAAACATGGCCGACAATCATGAGGAAATATTCACGGATGAAGGGGACAACCGTTCGCAACAAAATGATCAAAACCAATGAAGAACCCTCAGAGACTACATGAATCCGGTAAGGACTAGTGCACCATCTTGTGTAGTTTCTCCTCCAGATTCAATCCATTTCAATTTCAAACCAAGTTTTGTTTGACTTCTACCCACTTTTCATGGCCTTGACATGAAGAACCCATATTCGCACTTGAAACTCTTTGAAGAGGTATGTAGCTCCTACACTGACCCAAATTGTAGCATAAACACCATTAGATTAAAGCTTTGTCCTTTTTCTTTAAAAGATAAAGCTAGAATATGGCTACAAAATTTGAGGTCGAATTCCATCAGTTCATGGGATGAGATGAAACAACTATTTTTGAAAAAAAAAATTCCTACCCATAGAACAAATTCTCTTAAAAGACAAATTTCTGATTTCTCCCAAAAACAAGGAGAAACCCTTTACCAATGTTGGGATAGGTATAATGAACTACTTAATACCTGTCCTCACCATGGGTTTGAAACTTGGAGAATAGGTGCACACTTCTATGAAGGGTTAACACCTCAAGATAGGCAACTAGTAGAATTAATGTGTAAAGGAGAATTTAAAGAAAAAGACCCTGAGGAAGCACTTGACTTCCTAGATTCCTTGGCAGAAAAGGCACAAAATTGGGACACTGCTGGCATCTATGAGGTACCAGGCAAGGCCCCAACCTCGACATCCAATAGAGGCATTTACAACCTTAGGGAAGACCATGACCTTCAAACCAAATTTGCATCCCTAGCTAGAAAAGTCGAGGCTTTAGAAATGAAAAAGAGTGGTCAATTGAATTCTATTCAAGAAAATGTCTGTAACATTTGTGATGACAATGACCATTCTATTGATAATTGCCCAACTTTGCCTGCCTTTAGGCAATGTCTCCATGAGCAAGCCAATGCCTTGAACACTTTCAAAAGACCAAATCACAATCCATATTCACAAACCTACAATCCTGGTTGGAGAAATTATCCAAATTTTAGCTGAAAAAATGACAATCATGCACAATCTTCACAAGTCCCTTTTCAAACACGACAAAATTTTCAAAATTCTCATGATCATGCATATGCTCCTCCTCCTAAGAATGACTTTGAAGAAATATTGCATTCATTCATTACAAAGTAAGAGACTTTCAATAGTCAAACTACTCAAACATTAGCAAATTTGTCAGAAACTCTTGCAAAATTTGCATCTACATTTAGCATCCAAGAGAAGGAAAAATTTCCTTCTCAAACATTGCAAAACCGCAAAGATCAATCTAACTCAAATGCAGGGAGTTCAAGTAACCATTATTTTGACCAAGCCAAGTCAGTCATGACCCTTCGCAATGGTAAGATTGTTGAAAAACACATTCCTGACCCTTGTGAGAAAGAAGAAGAATCAATCTCTAAAAGACGGGAAGAGGTAGCCAAACCAATACCTAGCGAAGAGGAAACCATATCCCCATCTGTGCCTCCATTTCCTCAAGCATTAGCGGCACAAAAGAAGGCAACTCATAATTCAGAAATCTTTGAAATTTTCAAACAGGTAAAGGTCAACATTCCCTTGCTTGATGTGATCAAACAGGTACCTTCTTATGCAAAATTTTTTAAAGACTTGTGCACTGTGAAAAGAAAATTGAATGTGAAAAAGAAGGCCTTCCTAGCTGAGCAAGTAAGTGCCATTCTTCAAAACAATAATACAGTGAAATACAAGGATCCAGGTTGTCATACAATTTCATGTGTTATTGGAGACCATAAAATTGAACAAGCTTTACTTGATCTTGGTGCTAGTGTGAATTTGCTTCCATACTCGGTTTTTCAAAAACTCAATCTAGGTGAGTTAAAACCGACTTCTGTGACTCTTTTGCTTGCTGATAGATCAATTAAAGTACCAAGAGGAGTAGTAGAAGATGTATTAGTTCAAGTTGATAAATTCATTTACCCAGTGGATTTTATTGTCTTGGACACACAACCAATGGAAGTAAGCAATTCAATTCCTGTTATTTTAGGGCATCCATTTCTAGCTACTTCTAATGCTTTGATTAATTGCAGGAATTGAGTCATGAAGCTATCATTTGGGAACATGACATTAGAACTTAATGTTTTTAATATGTGCAAACAACCAAATGAAGAAGAAGATGAAGTTGATGAAGCCAATATAATTGAATCTATTGTAGAAGATCACATCCAAAAAGGGAGTTCTTCTGACCCTTTGGAAACTTCTCTAGTGAATTCATTAGAATCAAGCATGGAACTAGAGTCTGATCTTTCTGATATTTGCTCTTTATTGGATTGTGCACAGGTGATGGAAAAAGGCTCAAAATAAAGATTTGAAGAATTAGGGCAAATGAATGAAAGCAAGCAAGATGAAGCTCCCAAGTTAGAATTGAAGCCCTTACCTTAAGGACTAAAATATGCATATCTTGGGGAGAATCGATGGTAATTTCTTCATCCCTCACATGCGAGCAACAAGGTAAGTTGATAGATGCTTAAAAGGCATAAAAATGCAATTGGGTGGACTTTAAAAGATATAAAAGGCATTAACCCTTTAATTTGCACACATAAAATACATTTAGAGGAAAATGCCAAAACATCTCAACAACCTTAAAGGAGATTAAATCCATACATGAAAGAGGTCATTAGGGCTGAAGTTCTCAAACTACTTGATGTGGGAATTATCTATCCTATTTCTGATAGTAAGCGGGTAAGCCCTACACAAGTAGTACCTAAGAAATCTGGCATTACAGTAGTTAAAAATGAAAAGGGTGAATCATTGCCAACTTGTGTCTCATCTAGTTGAAAGATGTGCATTGATTATAGAAAATTAAATGCTGTCACTAGAAAAAACCATTTTCCCTTACCCTTCCTTGACCAAATTCTTGAAAGAGTAGCAGGAAACCCCTACTACTGCTTTCTTGATTGATACTCAGGCTACTATCAAATTCCCATTGCACTTGAAGACCAAGAAAAGACCACATTCACGTGCCCCTTTGGCACTTTAGCATTTAGGAGAATGCCTTTTGGACTTTGTAATGCCCCAGCCACTTTTCAAAGATGCATGTTAAGCATTTTCAGTGACATGGTTGCGCATTGTTTAGAAGTTTTCATGGATGATTTAACTGTCTTTGGAAACTCTTTTGATAATTGTCTTGAAAATTTAGAAAGAGTCCTAAAAAGGTGTGTAGAAAAAGGTCTTATTTTGAATTGGGAAAAATGCCATTATATGGTCACTTCGGGAATTGTCTTAGGTCATGTGGTGTCTTCTAAGGGAATTGAAGTGGATAAAGCAAAAGTAGAATTAATTTCCCATTTGCCTCCACCAAAAACAGTTAAAGAGGTTCGTTCATTCTTAGAGCATGCTGGATTTTATAGGAGGTTCATAAGAAATTTCAGTGCTATATCTAAACCTCTTTGTAACCTCTTAATAAAAGATACTTCCTTTGAATGGACTCAAGAATGTCAAAATGCCTTTGATACACTAAGTGGACTTTTAACAACTGCTCCAATTATGCAATCTCCTGATTGGTCCTTGCCTTTTGAATTGATGTGTGATGCATGTGACTATGCCGTTGGTGCTTTCTTAGGACAAAGAAAAGAAGGTAAGCCTTATGTCATATACTATGCAAGTAGGACTTTAAATGATGCGCAAATGAATTATACAACAACTGAAAAAGAACTACTTGCAGTAGTATTTGCATTGGACAAATTTCGTTCTTATTTAATTGGTTCTCCCACAATTGTTTACACTGAACATGCAGCTGTGAGATATTTAATGTCTAAACAGGATGCAAAACCTAGATTGATACGGTGGATCTTATTGCTCCAAGAATTCAACATCACAATAAAGGATAAGAAAGGAGCCGAAAATGTCGTTGCGGATCATCTTTCAAGACTAATGATAGAGACATTAATTGAAACTTCACCTATCAATGATTCTTTTCCTGATGAATTTTTATTTTCCGTTGCTACTGTACCTTGGTTTGCTAATATTGTAAATTTTCTTGCGACAAGGAAAATGCCACCTCATTGGAATGCTCAAGACAAAAGAAAATTTTTAACCTAGGTGAAAAATTTTTATTGGGATGACCCATATCTGTTCAAATATTGTCCAGACCAAATAATGAGAAGATGCATACCCGACAATGAGGTAAGTAGTGTCATTAACTTTTGTCATTCTTAAGCATGTGGAGGACATTTTTCATCTAGAAAAATAGCTGCTAAGATCTTACAATGTGGATTTTATTGGCCCGTCTTATTTAAAGATGCACATGCATTTTGCAAAACGTGTGAAAATTATCAAAAATTGGGATCCATTTCAAAAAGAAACGTGATGCCTTTGAATCCCATTATTGTTGTTGAAATCTTTGACTGTTAGGGTATTGATTTTATGGGACCTTTTCTGCCATCATTTGGTTTTGTGTACATCCTTGTTGCAGTAGACTATGTTTCAAAATGGGTCGAGGCAATTCCATGTCGAAACAATGATCACAAAACAGTTGTCAAATTCTTGAAGGAGAATATCTTAAATAGATTTGGAATTCCTCGAGCCATTATTAGTGATGGGGTACACATTTTTGTAATAAACCATTTGAAACTTTAATGAAAAAATATGGAATAACCCATAAAATTTCTACACCTTATCACCCACAAACAAATGGACAAGTTGAATTAGCTAATAGGAGATAAAACAGATCTTAGAAAAAATGGTTAACCCAAATCGTAAAGATTGGTCTTTAAGACTTAATGATGCACTTTGGGCTTACCGAACTGCTTTTAAAACATCATTAGGAATGTCTCCTTATAGACTAGTTTATGGAAAACCTTGTCACTTGCCTGTGGAAATTGAGCATAAAGCTTATTGGGCCATTAAAACATTCAACACATATTTGAATGATGCTTGCAAATTACGTAAATTCCAACTGAGTGAACTTGAAGAAGTCAGGAATGAGGCTTATGAAAATTCTAAAATCTACAAATAAAAAATGAAGGTTTTTCATGACAAATCGATTGTTAGAAAATCTTTTGAACCTTCACAAAAAGTTCTTTTGTATGATTCAAGATTGCATTTATTTCCTGGTAAACTTTGGTCTCGTTGGACTAGGCCTTTCATTGTTAAAAATGTTTTCTCTCATGGAGCAGTTGAAATTGAGAACCCAAAGAATGGTAATGTGTTTAAAGTTAATGGACAACGGTTAAAACCATTCTTTGAAAATTTTGACCAAAACGAAGAGTCCATTGCTTTAATCGATCCTTTTTAAGGATTGATTTTTCCCGGTCAAGTGGCGGATACGGTACTCCATGACATTTAAAGTCGGTTTTTCAGTTTCCTAAAAACTGTTGCTCACCTTGCATTCATTTTCCTTTCTTTTCTCGCATGGACACCTTTCTCTCAAATCTGCATAAGCATTTTCCCTCTCTTCCTCGAAATGATTTGCTTAAAATTTACAAAGCTCGTGTAGAAAGACTAAGGATGTTGATGTGTAAGGGTATGCCTGTCAAAGTAAGATGGTTAATTGAAGCCAAGGTTCGATTTTCCTATGAATTTTCAGATAATCTTGTGTCTCACATGCCAGGTATGGGAAAAACCTCTTACGCCAAAAAGCGATGAGCGAAAAGGTTACAAGTTTTTCCCAAATGTGCAAGATGGACTTGTAACCAGCGTTGCCGCTCCTTGGGATATTTGTCTAACAATCGAGAGGATAAACTACAGTTCATCAAGAATGGACTGAGTAAGACGACTCTTGAGATGCATTCTTGTGGACTTGTGCAGCGTGAAATTTTTAATTTGTGGACACAATTTCGAGATGAGCAGGAATGCTATAGTCTTGGGAATCTGACTCAAAACGACCCTGTTTGCCAGTTTATAAGAAAACTGGATGAGAAGCATATCCCCAACTTATAGAAGGTGTTTAAGCCGTTTCTGGACGTAAAACCAGAGGAAGATGTGAGCCACAGTCACAACTACCTGTATATATGCATGCGTGCCATCATTTTTGAATTTTAAATACCTCATAGCTGTCATTTTTGAATTTGTATCTTTTGTTTGACTTATGGTGTCTTATTTCATCATCTTTTGAATTTTTGTGCATTATTGTCAACTTTTTCAACAAACAATCGAGCTACCTAGATAGATATCATCATTAGCATCCCTTTTTGCACTCCATAAATACCACATGTCTTGTTCTCTTCTTCATACATAGTTAGAGAGTTGCATAGACATGGAGGGAACTTCACAACGTCGAATCCAAAGGATATGTGTATTCTGCGAATCTCGACCGGGTAAAAGTGAGGAGTTTGTAGAAGTAGCAAACTATCTTGGTAGGCTACTAGCTGAAAGAAAAATTCATGTGATTTATGGGGGAGGTAGCCTCGGGTTAATGGGTTGTGTGTCAACAGCTGCACATGTAGGAGGTATTCAAGTTTTAGGAGTTATTCCTAAAGCTTTGGCCATAGAAAGCATCGTCGAAAAAACGGTTGGGACGGAGTTACAGGTCTCCTCTATGCATGAATGCATGGCACATATGCTCATCAATTCAAATGCCTTTATTGCTTTATTAGGTGGCTTTGGCACTCTTGAAGAAATTTTTCAAATTGCCTCTTGGGCCCAACTGAATCTCCATCAAACACCCATAGGTTTGTTGAATGTCAAAAATTTCTTTGATCCTTTGATAAGTTTTGTTGATGCAGCTGTGGAACAGAATTTTATCCCTCATTTAGCGAGAAAGATCCTTGTTTCTGCCACTTCTGCTGGTGAGTTACTTGACAAATTACAAGAAGTTGAGTATGAACCGGACCCAGCTAGTACTCAAATTAATTGGGCAGGAGGGCAAAACAAAAAGTGCAAATTGGATCTGAATCTCCGTTTGTAATTTTTTTTCTTGTCCTTTATTTTATTTTATTTTATTTTTAGCATGTTATTTTATGAGTCTTTCAGGTCATCTCTCTTGAATAACAGAAGCTTCAGGTAATGTCTCCTCTACTTTATCTCTCAACATTTAAACATTGAGGACAATGTTTCATTTGGTTGGGGGGGAAGGATAGTAGACATAAGTGTGTCTTGAATTTTCTTTTTTCTTGCAAAAAAAAAAAAAAGCAAATTAGTAATTAGATTCAGAGGGCAGTGTAAGGAGTTCAAATCCTCTTGAGACGCATTCTGGGTCAGGAATGGCAGAGTAGGGAGGGCCAGTTTGAACTCTTGAAACCCATTCTAACCAATTTGTCATTTTATTTTGATCTTGTGAACTCATTTTAGCTAACTTGATATTATTTAGTTTTGATTTTTGAATTTTATAACAAGGAGGTCTTATTCATTTCACTTTGAATCATTCAAATCTATGAACTCTCACAGCCTTATCTTCTAATAAACTGTGTGCTTATATTCTCGTTAAGCAAGTATTCTGAACCTTTCTTCACACACACACATACATTGATGCATGATTGTGGGTGGCGAAATGAAATGTTGCAATATTTGAGTTCTTTTGTTTTGTTTAGGATAACAACAAAAGGAATGGGAAAGTTCAAAAAAAAAAGAAGAAAAAAAGTGAAAAAAATAGAAAGAAAAGCAATTATGGATAAGTTTGGTCTCGTAGCCTCCTTAATTCGAGCAATTAAGCCTGAGGGGTGCCTCAACACCTAATACCTTAAGACCAACTGGTTTGGAAGCTATTGGCCCAAAGCTCGCTACATGGATTAAGAAGAAAGCTTAATGGGATTGAACATTGCACTATCCACAAGTTTCTAAGCAAAAATAAAGCATCGGCAACCCGAGTCGTTAAGCTCGAAGGTGTGTCTTAACACCTAATGCCCTAAGGCCAACTGGTCTGGGAGTCATTAGCCTAAGGCTCGCTACATGGGTTAAAGATGCATTCGTTCAAAAAATAAAATGGGAGAAAATATATATATATATATATATATATATATATATAATGAATAAATGCCCCTTACCTAAGAATGTTAGCCTTAACAAATATTAGAACCGATATGGCTTCTTTCTAATAAGCCCTATAGTCATGTGTTGACTAAGCACAAAAAAAAGGTTTATAGATATCTTGACCGAAGGGTACATGAAAAAAAATAATAATAATTGGTTGAGAGTTTGTTTATTTGGATAAAATCAAGGAGAATGCAATAATGACCACCTTGGATGTAAAATTCTATAAATCACTTCTAAATAATAACGCTTTAATTGCTAGGGACTAGCAATAAGCTAGTTGGGGGTGTGATGAATACTTAAATATGTATATTTAATAAGAGCTTAGTTCATTATATTGCATTAATAGTGTCATTAAATTCCTCAACTTAAGCATATTTGTAGTCTTTGCATCTTTGGAATTAACTTCCTCTTAATTCTGGTTTTGTTACAGGTTTGGTAAAATGGGCATAACTCTCTATTTATAGATCAGAATGATGCAATTCTTTGTGTTTTGGAAATTTGATTAAATTATCTACAATATTGTATTTCAGAAGTATCGTCAATTTGGGCTCTTAGTGGACCAAAAATGGGCTTGAAGTGAACCATTCTGCAGTTTCGACCCAGTCTAACCAAGCCTCAGTATTTGGATCATATCTCTCAAAATACATATCCAAATTGTGCAAATCAATATGTTCTAGAAAGCTGAGAGAAATATATACAACTGTCATGGAGACATGTGATTAAAATGCTAAATATTTCAATGTCAAAATCGGTGGTCAAAGTGGCACACCTAATGATCCCAATGGTCAAAGTTACTTCACCTAACATTTGACAACTATTCCTTTGTAATTTGACAAGTTTGCCCCTGAATGTACCTATAATTAGAGGTGCCTTGTGACCCATTAGGGCATCTTGGCCTTAGCTGGGATCTTGTATTGTGTATCTCTTGTTATTCTCTCTTGTGTGTTATTAATGAATTTCCTTTTTCTTGTAATTAGTTTTCTTTCTCTTATAATGTCTTTCTAATTTCTCTGTTGCTAAGGTGAAAGGGTGAAACCCTTGATATGAGAATAAGGATTCTCTAACCCTTGGTATATGCTTAATAATCGTAATCTTGTGTCATTTATTTGATATGATTTATATTTATTTTCTTAATCAATCTTGACACCACTCGTAAAGTGGAGGTCTTGATTCATTGTCGACAATCCTTGGCACATCAAATGCTTGGATCCTTTCTAGATGTCATATGGTTCTTCCTTACCGACATGAATCTAGTTAGGAACCTTGATTTGTTGTAGACATATAGTGATTGGCACATTGGATGCTTGAACCCATTTACGAGAAGTGGTATAAATATTGGTAATGAAGCAAATATAATTCATATAACTAAAACAGGTTGTTTATCCTTATTTGAAATATCAAGGGCGGATCCCCTAACCTTAGCTTTCATTATTATTGCGTTGATTTCTCTAGTGTGATTCTCATTTATTGTTTACGAACTTGTTCTGTACTTATATCTATTGATATTATCTTGTCATCATCATATCGTATTTGCTTAGCTTATAATTTGTAGCGACTAAAATTCCCTTCCTCGTGGATCGACCCCGGACTCACCGGGTTCATTACTTTGACACTCCTATACTTGGGAAGCAATCCTATTTTTGGATGTGTCATGGAGTCCTTTCCAATTTGCATCAGAAGATCTAATTCAACATCGATGGAGAGATCATGACTACCCACGCTGCTTCAACCATTGCACCTGCTACTTTGAGCGTAAAGATTTGAGAGATACCATACATAGGAGGCTTCTATGTAGCCATGATAGATGAAGTTAGCCCTACCATTGTTGGAATAATGAAGAAACAATGTGTGAACGGGGCTTTCATCCTACCAGAGCATTTACGACCACGACACTGTGTCAGGGCCTATTTCGAAACTTAAGGAACACAAAAGAGCCACGGGCACATCTAGAGAAACAGACTCACTACCCAATTATTCAATTGGGAATGAATGGGGGCAATCTGATCTCTTACTTCAGGACCTAAACTACCGTCATCCCTTTAGAGATGGGTTCGGGAAGTTAAGTGTGAGTCTTTCAACCCGCCTTGATCAAGATCCCGCCTTCCCTAAGGTATACCAACTAAGAATACCTCATATTGACATACAGTCCACTTAAATGGTTCATTTTATGCACACATTTTCATTTTATATTCTTTAAGCAAACAAGGTGATTATTCAATCAAATAGCAGTTGTATTCATACAAATAAAGATGGAGGAGAAATGAAATACATTTCCTTCAAACATGAGGGAAAGGGAATAGGGTTGAATTGCTCTTCAACAAATAAATTAAATTCTCCTTTAACACCTCAAACATAACATTCATTCATCATACATTCAAATATCAAATATAAAATGTCAATTCAAGACTCAATAGATAATGAATTCCTCACTATCACATGTGAGTTTGTTCAATGTCTACTAAGCCTCTCCAAGCCTATACTTATACATCCATTCTTTATAAGTAATGGTCAATCACAACCAATGTGAGTTCACCATCACTTCATGGCATCATCCCAATCAAGTTTCTAATCATAGTATATTCATACATTCATTTATATCAAAATACAAAGCCATAATCTGGACTCATGGCATCCTGGCCTAGATTTGATAATTCTATGTTTTACCTATAGCTATTCTAGCATAATTCATATTAATTCATAAGGGGTCATGGCATTTCTAGCCTATTCAAACAATCAAAATCAAACATGGCTATTCTAGCCCAACCAAGCATTCAAGGGGTAATAAGGTAATTCTTACCTATGCTAGGTTATTTCCTAGCATGTTTCAAAGAAACCATAAAATTTCCTAGCATGATTCTAATTATATGCTCCTAAGCATGATTCTAAGCATTCGTAAAGAAATTAAAATTCCTAAACATGATTTTAATAAAGAAGGGATAGCGAATTTACCTCGACACGCTTACCCATATCGTAAAACAAATAATGGTTAGAACAATTCATAATAACTCTAGCATAGTCTTAAGAGCCAAAATAAACCCTAATCATGCTTAATTCTAAGCAAGAAAAATGAACAAGAACATATGAGGGAGAATGGAGGATTGCTATCAAGATGTATCCTTTCCGAGTTTAGAGCAATAGAATGTCTAAAAATCTTTGAATTAGAAAAGACTTCTTGATTTCTCGAGCGTGTTTTCAAGAGGAAGAAGAGATGATTATATTCGATAATCAATGTGCCCTGAAAGTGAGGAAAGGGGGTGTTTATGTAGTAGAGAGATGGTGTTGAAAACAGAAGCAAAGAAACAAATATGGAAGGTTTATAATGAAAAATTCCAAATTTAGGGGAACAACCGTCGGGCAGCAGTTGGCAAACCATTGCGTGGCTTTAATTGCTGTATGGATATCACTTAATAGTCGGGCAGTTGTCTAACTGTCAGTCGGTTGTTGGTCAGCAGTCGGGCAGCTGTTCTTTCTCTGGCCCTTCCGTTTTTAGTATTTTGCAGTGCAGTCCCTTCCGACCTTCATCTATTTAGTTGTATATAACATTTCAAGTTCAACTGCGATTCATAATCTATAAACTTCTATGAGAACTAGACATCTATAGCTTTGCAACGATATATGAGTGATCATTAGATACCTCTTGAATTAATTTCTGTGATTTTTTGAAATGATATGCCAGTTTCGAAGACCTTTTATCGATTCCTTTGTTAGCCCTAAGGCTACATGATAATTTTGATGATAACAATACACATTGATTAATTAAGATTTACTAACATGTTTATTTATGTGCAAGAGTAAGATCATAGAAATAATTGTAAAATTAAGAAGAGGCTTATTAAAATGAAGTGTTGAAGCTAAGGAGAAGACTACATGTTAAAGGCACCAAAGTTTAATAACAAGGTTTGATTCAAGGAATATGACACATGAGTAATATTCAATCAATTGGTCATATATTTCTCTACAAATGTCCAAATAACGTGATTCTTGAGCCTTTGGAAAGCTTCTCAATTTATAACATTTCATATGTTTTAAAGAAATTCAAATTTCAAGTGTAAGGTCGTCCAAATCATCATGCAAGTTGAAAGACAAATAGAAACAGCTGACATGAGCACTGAATACTATTTTGGACATATCTTGAGCTACAAATATCAAAATACCTTGATTCTTATGGAATTGGAAAGAAGACTTAATGAGGCACATTTCATATGTTTTGAAGAAATTCAAATTTCAAATGGAAGACTGATATAATTGACATGCAATTCAGTGGACTGACACAGAGAATAAAAATCAACTCATATGAGCACCAAATGGTGTTTTGGCCATATCTTAAGATAGAGATATCCAAATGCTTTGATTCTTAATTTTTTGGAAAGTTTATTCAAACATGCAGATCTTTTATGTTTTGAAGAAATTCAAATTTCAAACAGAATGCTGACAGAATTATCATTCAAATTGATATACTGACACAAAGAAGAAAAATCAAGTCACATGAGCACTAAATGGTGTTTTGGCCATGTCTTAAGCTACAGATATCCATATGACTTGGTTCTTGATGCGTTGGAAAGCTTATTCAATTGTGAAATCTTTTATGTTTTGCATATTTTTAAATTTCAAACGGAACATTGACAAAAATGACAGACAAGATTACGGTTTTTATGGTAGGCAAAAAATTTGGAGTTGGTGTCTTCATTTGATTAAGTTCATCCCATTTGCCTATAAAAGGAGCCCTTCTCCCATGCATTAAGCAAGTGAAAAGAAGCATTTATCAAGCAAAAAAAATAACAAGAGAAATATCAAGTTTCGAGAGCTTTTATATTCTTTATTTACTCTTTGAAGAGAGTTGTACTTTTATAATAAAAATTTACTTTGTTCTTGTATTGTGGTGAGAGTGAGATCTTCTTGTAAAGGATAAAAGTTATTCTTGAGAGAACTCTTTCCTTGGTGAGGTTGTTCATCAAGAAGAACTCTTGGTGTGGTGTTATCAAGCGTTGAAGGAATTTGCCTTGGTGAGGTTGTTCATCAAGAAGAACTCTTGGTGTGGTGTTATCAAGGGTGGAAGGAAGTTGTCTTGGTGAGGTTGTTCATCAAGAAGAACTCTTGGTGTGGTGTTATCAAGGGTTGGAAGAAAAAGTCTTGGTGAGGTTGTTCATCAAGCAAGTTGTAAAGATTTCTACAACTTAGTGGAAAGCTTAGCTCGTGGAGCTAGGAGCCCGTGGACGTAGGCAAGGTTTGCCGAACCACGTAAATTGAGTTTGCACTCTCTCTATCCCTATCTCTTTATATTTACTTGCACTTGTGATTGTTCTTTATTGCTATTCTCTTGATTGCATTCTATTTTCATCTTCTTCACCTTTATTTTCAAAGAAAGAGTTAAATAATTTTGATCTTTTAAGAAAAGTTTTCTAAATCCGTTTTGATAAATAAAAACCCAATTCACCCCCCTCTTGGGTTGCCATACCTGGGTCAACAAGTGGTATCAGAGCAAGGTTGCTCATTTTTTTTAAATCTTAATCGATTTTTGAGCTGTGGCTACTTTTAATTCAACTTCATATGTTGAGGGACTTTCTATCTCTAGACTTCCATTTTTTAATGGAAGTGATTACTCTTATTGGAAAACTAGAATGAGTATTTTCTTGAAATCTTTTGATTATGATTTGTGGTCTATTGTTTTGGAAGGACCTTTTGTTCCTACCAAAATTGAAAATGGGGAATGCATGCTTAAAGAACCTAAAGAGTTTAGTGAAAATGATAAAAAGAAATTGAGTTTGAATGCTAAAGCTATGAATGTGTTATATTGTGCTCTAGATAGAAAAGAGTTTAATAGAATATCTACTTGTTCTACGGTACAAGAAATATGGCACACACTTGAAGTAACTCATGAAGGAACTAGTTAAGTTAAAGAATCCAAAATTAGTATGCTAGTTCATAGTTATGAGCTTTTTAATATGAAATCGGATGAATCAATTTCTGAAATGTTTACTAGATTTACGGATATTATTAATAGTTTGAAATCTCTTGGTAAATCTTACTCTAATGTTGAAATGGTAAGAAAAATTTTTAGGTGTCTACCAAAATCTTGGGAGCCAAAGGTGACGGCAATTCAAGAAGCAAAGGACCTCACCAAACTACCATTAGAAGAACTTATGGGTTCTCTCATGACTCATGAAATCACCTTGAAGGAGAATGAAGAAGATTTCAAGAAAAAGAAAAATATAGCTTTCAAATCTTCAACAAAAGAAGATGATGAGTCCGACGATGAAGGATACGATGAAGATCTTGCATTCATCATAAAAAAGCTAAAAAGGATGATTAGAAGAAACCAAGGATTCAAGAAGAATTCTAGAAGGGAGTACAAAGGGCAAAGCTCAAAGCAAGATAAGAAAAATTATCAAGTCATTTGCTATGAGTGTAAAAAACTGGGACATGTAAAGATGGATTGTCCTTACTTCAAGAGTCAAAACAAGAAATCCAAAGCAATGAAAGCCACAAATTGGGATGATAGTGAAGCTAGCTCCACCGAAGAAGAGGATTGCGAAGTGGCAAACATGTGCTTCATGGCTTTAAGTGAAGATGAGGTAAATATTCTAAACTATGATCCTAAACTTTCATATGATGAATTACTTGAAGCGTTCCAAAATTTACATGTGCAAGTTGAAAAGCAAAATTCAAAAATCAATGCTTTCAAAAAGAAGTCAAAAATCATGTTATCTCAATTAGAAGAGTTGGTAGAAATAAATGAAGCTTTAGAAAATGAAAATGAAATTTTAAAGCAAAAAGATTTTGAAAGTTTGGAAAGTCAAATACATTTATTAAAAACTGAAAATGACATTTTAAAACAAAAGGATTTTGATAAATTGGAAAAACAAAATGCTATTTTGAAAAAGGAAAATAATGACTTAAGAAATATTGTTGATAGTTTTACAAAAAACACAAAAAAATTGAATTCTATGTTACAAAACCAAAGGTGTGTTTTTGATAAAAGAGGTTTAGGATATAAAACTCATAAAAATCAAAAGTATTTTAAAAATTATTTTGCCATGCATCTTCTAGGAATAATCATAATCATTCATGTACTTATTGTGGAAGAAAAGGACACAAAGTGCATTCTTGCTATATTAAGAGAAATCCTAATTTGAAACAAATATGGGTTCCAAAAAGTACCATAACTAACCCCCAAGGACCCAAGAACTTTTGGGTACCAAAAAGTTACTCCTTGAATGTTGATTGTAGAGACAAAGGAGTGGCAAACACAAGTGGTACTTAGATAGTGGATGCTCAAGGCATATGACCGGAGATGCCTCCAAATTCTCAAGATTAATCATGAAGAAAGGAGGATATGTGACCTTCGGTGATGATGCCAAAGGAAAGGTAATCGGACATGGTGATATTGGTAACCCTTCTTCACCTATTATTAAAGATGTTTTGCTTGTTCATGGTTTGAAACATGATTCGATTAGCATTAGTCAATTGTGCGATAAAGGGTATTTTGTTGCTTTTGAGCCTAATAGATGTGTGATTAAGGATGTTAGTAACAATAAAACATTATTTGTTGGTAATAGATGTGGTAATATTTATACAATTGATATTGATGTTAATGATCATGCAGAAAATTGTTTCATTGTTAATCATGATGCTTGGTTATGGCATAGAAGGTTAGGTCATGCTAGCATAGACACAATTTCAAAAATTTCTAAAAATGATTTAGTTGATGGTCTTCCAAAAATAAAATTTGAAAAGGATAAGATTTGTGATGCTTGTCAATTTGGAAAACAAGTGAGAACTTCTTTTAAACAAAAGAAATTTATTTCAACAAATAAACCTCTACAATTACTTCATTTGGATTTATTTGGACCATCAAGAACTCAAAGCCTTGGTGGAAAGTATTATGTTTTTGTTATTGTGGATGATTATTCAAGATTCACTTGGGTATTATTCTTGAAAACTAAAAATGAGGCCATACAAGCTTTTTCAAAATTTGCAAAAAGAGTCCAAAATCAAAAAGGGTATTCTATTGTGTCCATTAGGAGTGATCATGGTGGTGAAGTAGACAATGTTGCATTTGAAAATCTTTGTGATGAAAATGGTTTTGAACATAATTTTTTCGCACCTAGAACTCCACAACAAAATGGTGTTATTGAGAGGAAAAATAGGACTATCCAAGAAATGGCTAGGACCATGTTACTTGAAAATAATTTGTCAAAATATTTTTGGGCCGAAGCCGTTAATACCGCATGCTTAATAATCAATAGAGTCCATATTAGAGCTTTAATAAAGAAAACTCCTTATGAAATTTGGAAAGGAAGAAAACCCAACATAGGATTTTTTAAAGTTTTTGGATGTAAATGTTTTATATTAAACACCAAGGATAACCTTGAAAAATTTGATGCAAAAGCCGATGTTGGAATTTTTGTTGGCTACTCCAACCATAGTAAAGCATATAGAGTTTTTAACAAAAAGACTCTTACTATTGAAGAATCTATGCATGTTGAATTTGATGAAACTAATGTTATTTCTTCAAAGAATTTAGATGATGATATTGTTGAGGTAGAAAGGCAAATCAAGGAATCAAGGCTTGATAAAAAGAGCCAAGATGAATTACAACTTCAACAAGAAAAGCTTGAGGAAGTAAATGATTCTTCCCAAGAATTACCAAAGGAATGGAGGTATGCAAAAGCTCACCCTAAAGATCTCATTATTGGTGAACCATCACAAGGTATGAAAACTAGATCTTCTTTTAAGAACTTTTGTAATCATTTTGCTTTTGTCTCTCAATTTGAACCAAAATCTTTTAAAGAAGCCGAAAATGACGAAAGTTGGATTTTGGCTATGCAAGAAGAATTGAATCAATTCGAGAGAAATCAAGTTTGGGAATTAGTCCCTAGACCCAAAAATCATTCTATTATAGGCACTAAATGGATTTTTAGAAATAAAGTAGATGAAAATGGCACCATTATTAGAAACAAAGCTAGACTTGTTGCTCAAGGATACAATCAAGAAGAAGGTATTGATTATGAGGAAACCTTTGCACCGGTTGCTAGATCAGAATCAATTAGAATGTTGTGTGCATTTGCATGTTATAAAAATTTTATATTATATCAAATGGATGTCAAAAGTACATTTTTAAATGGTTACATTATGGAGGAAGTATATGTAGAGCAACCTCTTGGTTTTCAAAATCATGATTTTCCAAACCATGTTTTCAAACTCAAAAAGGCACTTTATGGCTTGAAACAAGCACCAAGAGCATGGTATGATAGATTGAGCAAATTTCTCATTGATAATGGTTTCGAAATGAAAAAAGTTGATACTACTCTTTTTGTTAAAACAAAAAATGATGATTTATTAATTGTTCAAATCTATGTTGATGATATTATATTTGGTGCTACTAATATCTCTATGTGTGAGGAATTTTCCAAGTGCATGCAACAAGAATTTGAAATGAGCTTAATGGGAGAATTAAATTTCTTCCTTGGACTTCAAATCAAGCAATCAATAGATGGGATCTTCATTAATCAAGCTAAATACACAAGAGATCTTCTCAAGAAGTTTGGCATGGATAATTCAAGGACATATAACACACCTATGGGTACATTAACCAAGCTTGACAAAGATAAGAAAGGAAAAGATGTTGAGGTAACAAAATATCGAGGTATGATTAGCTCTCTTTTGTATTTAACTGCTAGTATACTTGATATTATGTTTAGTGTGTGTCTGTGTGCTAGATTTCAATCTTGTCCAAAGGAATCTCACTTTAAGGTTGTCAAAAGGATATTTAGATATCTTATTGGAACCGTAAATCTAGGTCTTTGGTATCCTAAGTGTGATAATTTTGATCTAATTAGTTATTATTCCGATGCGGACTTTGCTGGAAGTCTTCTTGATAGAAAAAGCACTAGTGGCTCTTGCCATTTTCTAGGACATGCATTAGTCTCATGGTTTAGTAGAAAATAAAATTCTGTTGCCCTATCAACTGCGGAAGCCGAGTATATTGCAGTAGGAAGTTGTTGTGCACAATCTCTTTGGATGAAACAGATTTTAAAAGATTATGGTGTGGTATTTGATCATATTCCCATCAAATGTGACAATACAAGTGCCATCAACATTTCAAAAAATCCCATACAACACTCTAGGACTAAGCATATAGAGATTAGACATCATTTTATTAGAGATCATGTGGAAAAAGGTAATATTTCTTTAGAATTTGTTCCCACCGATAAACAATTAGCTGATATATTTACTAGACCCTTTAGTCAAGATAGATTTTGTATAATTAGAAGAGAATTAGGCATGTTGGATATATCTTAATTTTGCTTTAATATGATAATCTTTGAATGATAGCATATGTTAAGGGGGAGAATATATTTAGAGAAGTAGTTAATTTGATTACATCTTTTTTATGATAACAAAAGAGGGAGAAATGGATGGTTTGGATGGTTTTCTTATATTTATAACAATTACTCTCTTTTTACTTATTGTTGATTTTAAAGCAATAAATGGTTTGTCATCATCAAAAAGGGGGAGACTGTTAGCCCTAATGCTACATGATAATTTTGATGATAACAATACACATTGATTAATTAAGATTTACTAACATGTTTATTTATGTGCAAGAGTAAGATCATAGAAATAATTGTAAAATCAAGAAGAGGCTTATTAAAATGAATTGTTGAAGCTAAGGAGAATACTACATGTTATAGGCACCAAAGTTTAAGAACAAGGTTTGATTCAAGGAATATGACACATGAGCATTGTTCAATCAATTAGTCATATATTTCTCTACAAATATCCAAATAATGTGATTCTTAATCCTTTAGAAAGATTACTCAATTTATAACATTTCATATGTTTTAAAGAAATTCAAATTTCAAGTGTAAGGTCATCCAAATCATCATGCAAGTTGAAAGACAAATAGAAGCAGCTGACATGAGCACTGAATACTCTTTTGGATATATCTTGAGACACAAATATCAAAATACCTTGATTCTTATGGAATTGGAAAGAAGACTTAATGAGACACATTTCATATGTTTTGAAGAAATTCAAATTTCAAATGGAAAACCAACATAATTGACATGAAATGTGGTGGACTGACACAGAGAAGAAAAATCAACTCACATGAGCATTGAATGGTGTTTTGGCCATATCTTAAGATAGAGATATCCAAATGCTTTGATTATTAACATTTTTTAAATCTTATTCAAATATGAAGATTTTTTATGTTTTGAAGAAATTCAAATTTCAAATGGACGGCTGACAGAATTATCATTCAAATTGATGGACTGACACAAGGAAGAAAAATCAAGTCACATGATCACTGAATGGTATTTTAGCCATGTCTTAAGCTACAGATATCCAAATGACTTGGTTCTTGATGCGTTGGAAAGCTTGTTAAATTGTCCAGATCATTTATGTTTTGCAGATTTTCAAATTTCAAATGAAACATTGACAAAAATGACAGACAAAATTATAGTTTTTTTTGTAGGCAGAAAATTTGGAGTTGGTGTCTTCATTTGATTAAGTTCATCCCATTTGCCTATAAAAGGAGCCCTTCTCCCATGCATTAAGCAAGTGAAGAGAAGCATCTATCAAGTAAAAAAAAAAACAAGAGAAATATCAAGTTTAGAGAGCTTTTATATTCTTTATCTACTCTTTGAAGAGAGTTGTACTTTTATTGTAAAAATTTACTTTGTTCTTGTATTGTAGTGAGAGTGAGATCTTCTTGTAAAGGATAAAAGTTATCCTTGAGAGAACTCTTTCCTTGGTGAGGTTGTTCATCAAGAAGAACTCTTGGTGTGGTGTTATCAAGAGTTAAAGGAAGTTGCCTTGGTGAGGTTGTTCATCAAGAAGAACTCTTGGTGTGGTGTTATCAAGAGTTGAAGGAAGTTGCCTTGGTGAGGTTGTTCATCAAGAAGAACTCTTGGTGTGGTGTTATCAAGGGTTGGAAGAAAAAGTCTTGGTGAGGTTGTTCATCAAGCAAGTTGTAAAGATTTCTACAACTTAGTGAAAAGCTTAGCTCATGGAGCTAGGAGCCCGTGGACGTAGGCAAGGTTTGCCGAACCACGTAAATTGAGTTTGCACTCTCTCTATCCCTATCTCTTTATATTTACTTGCACTTGTGATTGTTCTTTATTGCTATTCTCCTGATTGCATTATATTTTCATCTTCTTCACCTTTATTTTCAAAGAAAGAGTTAAATAATTTTGATCTTTCAAGAAAAGTTTTATAAATCCGTTTTTTTTAATAAAAACCCAATTCACCCCCCCTCTTGGGTTGCCATACCTGGGTCAACATCCTTCTCACATGTACTTTCTTGGCTTCCAATGGCATTATGGTCATTTTTATTACATGATATTTATCTTCATTTCATCATCGAGCCTTAAAAATTTAGTGTCTACAGCTTGCCCCTTACTTTAGACAAGTTTGTGAGACATAAAAATGGACAAAGTACTATTGCTTCGTCTTTTCTCCTCCCATCTTGGCATCTTCTTCTTCATCTCTATCTTCATCCCATCAAACTTCTTATCATCTCTTATTCTTCTATTCCTACAAAAGGATTTGCCCCTTCAAGGGCTAAGGTGTGCCCATTCAAGGGCTAATTTGCCCACGCGAGGGCTACTATGCCCATTCCAAGGTCGTAGTGCCCATTTAAGGGTGAAAGTGCCTAGTTAGGGGTGAACGTGCCTATTCAAAGGCTGAAATGCCCATCTATGGACCATCGTGCCCATCTAATGGTGAATGTGGCCATTCTAGGGCTGTAGTGCTCATCTAAGGGTGAAAGTGCACATTCAAGGGCTAAAAGCATCTTTGTGATGCTATGACAAAACACTCCTTAGTGCGCTTACTTCTTAGGGTTTCCAGCACTTTTTAAAGCACTTACTTTCTACGATTTGGTAACACTCTTTAGTGTGCCGATTTTAAGGACTTCAAACACTCTTAAGTGCACCTACTTCTTAAGGTTTTCAACACTCTTCAATGCACCTCTTCTTAGGGCTTATGCCTATTTTAAGGGCTTAAGACACTCTTAAGTGTACTTGCTTCTTAGGATTTCATTCTAATGCATGCCTACTAGGAAAACATCTATCTTGCACAATTGGGTGGTCTTTAGACCTTCTAGCCTTCGTGCCTTCGGCTAAGTATCCTTTGTACTTTAATCGATCTCTTTAGACTTTGCATTCGTTGAGTTTCATGCCCTTCTTTTGAGTATTCTTTATGTTTATTTGATTTTCTTTAGTTTTATATTGAATGATTTCATGCCCGACTATTCTTAATTCTATTATCGATTCCTTTTGGTCCGTTGGGGAAATTCTTGATTTATCTTGTTCTAACATTTTTTATTCTCAACTTCTTTTGCATTCATCATTCTCTTCATTGGGGAGTTCTTGTCACGTTATTGATTCTTTGAGTTACTGGGAATTCTTCCATTGTCTTTGCAAGCTCTTGAAAAATTCAAACATTTCTTGATAATGTAAAATTAATTCAAAATTTTTTTTACCTTGTTGGGTGCGTTCTTCAACAAATAGTTTTCTAGTATATGGAGGAATTCTTCCATGTGATTCTCGTCGAAGATTCTATCAATTGATGTTACTCTTCTTTCCTTGTGAGTTGCTAAACTTTGTCATGGCAGAGTTCTTATCTCAAAATACCTTCGGTGTCTTGGGGTCGATGTAAAGTCATTCTTTTCTCTCTTTTTTCCTTTTTTTTTCTCTTTTTTTTCTCTTTCTTCTTTTTCTTTTTTCTCTCTCTTCTCTCCCTCTTCTTTTTCTCTTTTCTTTCTTTTTCTTTTTCTTTTATTTTCATTCCATTTTCCTTCTTTTTCTTTCTTTCTTTCTTTTCTCCTTTTACCAATCTACCCCACATTAAAGGGACAGTCGACAGCCGCCTAACTATCTGACCACCACTCGATGATTAGTTAACAGTTGCCTATCAGCCAGTAGTTAAGGGCTTGTATAATGCCCATTCATCCTCCCATCGCTTTGTGCGTAACTTCTTCATTCTTCATCTGATTCACTTCTGATTTTCCCCTATGTGTTCATCTCGACTTCCTCCTTGCAATGGTGGGTAATCTAGTCCATCTTGGCTTGGATGAGAGTGATCTGGTATGGAAATCAACATTGAAAGGTCTCTCAAAGGACTAAAAGGTGCTTGTTGTCTATGATGTGGCTTCCCACATGATCAGCTTGGTATGTATTCTTTTTCATTATTCGATTTCCCATTTTCTAAGAAGTTTCTAGGTAGGTATTCATGTAGTACTTCCATCTCGTGCCTTAGGACTGCCATGAGAACAAGATGTGTGGTTCTTTTTCCAAAGCCCATGGTAGGTTTTAAGAGATAGAAGATGAGGCTGTTAAGAGTAGGATTGCTGCCACCAGCTTCTATAAGTTTATCACTTGTCTTCCACATGCTTCTTGGTATACTGATTGTCGAGCGTTAGCTGCTTTGTGCGAGAAGTGGATAGACACAGCCCATACATTCTATCTTCTAGTTAATGATATGACTATTATACCTTTTGGTATTACTGCTCTAATTAGCTTTCCCTATGGTGGCGAGGTCATTCCTATTAACACCTATATCGTAGACTCCAGGGATTAGCAAAACTTGATCTGATGGCTTCTTAGGTGTGAGGTAAAGGACAAGAATAATGTTGCAATTTGACATGTACCCTGTATAAGAATTGAAGGAGGAGGTCTAGCCTGACTCCAGTCAAGAAAGATCGATATGCACTTAGCTTTATCGTGTATATACTCGATTTGACACTGGTTGCCAATGCCTTGAATGCCGCCTTCTTGATTCTTCTTCCTACCCTTTAGGATTTTGATCGAGTAAGGGATTTTAATTGGGGCTGTGATACTCTCAAATAGTTGTATTTCGATTTGGATTGTGCTTGTCGAGGTTTTTTTAGGATTATTAGGTTTGCTCTGCTTCTTGAGGTAATTCCTTTCTTTTGCTCCACCTTCGTGTTTTGTTTGTATGAATTCAATTCTTGATTTTGTCTTATTTGTGATCGATATAAGCATATGAGCTCCACCTTTCTTTTTCATGGATAATGAGGTGGTCTGCATGTCATGTAGAGTTCGAGAGGTCTCATGATCTAGACTTCTTTTGTGATAACATTCATGCGATAACCTGGGACGAGGAAAAAGATATTACAATTCTTACCATCCTTCTTTATTCTTCGTAGATTCACTCCACGTGGTAGGGGCCCAAAGAGAATTGGTCGGCGACTATGAGGGTCACCTCCCCATTCAACTACTATAGCATTCTTCTATCTTGTATGAATAACATGATGTGGTATTTGGGTTACTGCATTTAGGATTAGTTTGAAGGCTTATCGCATCATTTGATTCCTTCTACTTCACCAGCCCTAATGATAGATTCGACTGATTTGATCATGAAGCCAATGGTGTCAGATTACACAATCTGGATTCATTTGAATACGATTGAGTTCCCACTGATGATGACTTCTTACATCGACTGGGTTCGAGCCACGTTATTACACACTAGACCTAGTCGATTTTCTGATGAGACTCCTCATCCACCTGCTGTGTCCAGCCATACTAGTAGCTCTTCCACTCGTCAATGCAAGAGATTGGGAGCCTCCACTTCAGGTACTAGCACATTAGCTTCCTTTCCTACTACCGCTCGACAGCCATGTCCACCTCTAGCTCCTTCAGCTGACCTGGCTATTCCAGCTGGCCATGTGATCAATGACCTCTAGGCTTATCCCAGCAATGTCGTCTACACATGGGATGCTAGTGGATAGATCAACAGTCATATGATCACTAATGATCCAACCATACCTGTTCCCTTCGTACTGCAAGATACCATTTTGGTACATCTTCTGAATATATATTCCTTAAGTTTCCTATCATTCTTTAATCAATTATTAATCATAAATTACAATACAATGTAGGTACCACGACCTTCCATTGAGCGAGTTTTTCGTATGCAGGTCGCTTCTCATGTATATATTTTACAGATGTCTTATCAGTACCAGGTAACGTACCTCTCTATGCTTCATGTATGCATGATTTCTACCTTAATATTTTTTCAAACTATGTGGCTCTTTTTGTTTGGTTAAACGCGTCGTCTGGAGGTTGCTCATCCAGAGCAGGAGTTGAGTGTCTCTAGGCTCAGGTTGTTGCTTTCTCCTTTAATATTAACAATGATGGCGATGAGTGGGACTATCACCACCAGCTTCCTTCATGATTTCTTTTGTTCATTTTGCATTTATGTACGAACTTTTACGATGTACAGTTGATTGTAAACAATTTTAGAAACTTAATTAAGATTTTCTATTTTCAGCTTCATGTACTATGTGTATTTCAATAAATTTACATTAAAATTTGTTCAAATTTGTCTCTACATTATCATTCATTCAATTATGAAAGAAACTACAAAATTCGCTCATCGATATGTGTTTTGGAAGTCAAAAAATGCGCGAATAGAGGGGCTGATGGGCTATTTAGCCCTAATAACCACTGAGCGGCTGTCAGATAGCAAGTGGCTATCGAGGAGATGTCAGACGATAGTCAGATAACAACTGGCAATTCTCCCAGTGGTTTTACCTTTTTCTTTCTGTTTTTGCTTCGTTTTGTACACTATTTAAGTGTCTTTCCTTTCTATTGCTTATCCACACCTTTTCTCTCATTTCTCAAGATTTTTTCACGCTTCTCAATGCATCTGTATGCTATTCAACATGTCTGAGGCCTCTCTCAAGTCTCTCTAATCTCTTTCGAAGGCTCTAAAGGATGATGACTAGAAATGACACAAATTCAACGGTCTTTACCATTTGAAGTTCCTTGAGCACGTGAAGCTTAACATCTTTTTTCTTAAAGAATGCATGACTTTTTGAGATCCTCATGATCAAGTCTTCCGCTTTAATGGGCAAGAGCTTTGCCCTCTGTGTGAAGAATTGTCAGCCATGCTTGCTATTTGTCTAGTTCTGAGAGCATCATTCTGCCTATTGTCTAGACACCATCGATGTCAAATCTTGCTCACTTCTTCGACTTTTTGATTTCTACCATGGATATTCACACCAAAGGCGGTAGAGTGATATTATCTTCCATCATGCCCTTGCTCGAAATAATGGACAGGACCTTGTCCGGTTGGCTTTGCCATCTTTTGTTTTGCCTTTTTACATAATTTTTACTGGTCTCACCAAACGGTCTCGAAGATCCATATCTTGTGGCCATCATTCCTCAAATAGGATATAGTTTCATAGTAGTTCACTTAATTCTAGTTGAGACATTGATCAGACTAGACCGAGTTAGGATTGATGCAAGTTAGAGATTCATTGGCAGTATTCTGCTTCTTTAGGGTATTCTTTTAACCTTAAATTTTACTTAGGCTGACTTTTCGGGTTTTCAGCTTATCGAGCTCATTCATTTTTTTTTTCTTTTCTTTATTTTTCTTAATGCTTTAAATTTTGCTTAAGCTGCACTTCTTGGGTTTTCTACTAAGCGAACTTGCCCTAATTTTTTCTTGAGGAGCCTTTTTCGAGTTTTCAACTGGGCGGCCTTTTTATCTTTCATGCCCTAACTTTTGCCCAAGCTACACTTTCAAGTTTTTGGCTTAGCAGGCTTGCCTTGATTTTTCCCAAAGCCACCTTTTCAGGTTTTGACTCAGCAGGCTTTTCTTATTTTTCTTTTTATTTTGTTTCTCTCTCAACAGATTTGGTTACAATAAAGGTTATTCATTCCAGCATTGACTGAGGGGAATATTTCCTATTATAGCCCTCGACTTCATGCAAGGAGGAGACTTGAGAGACATTCTTCGTGGATCCATTAGCTTCGAGTCATTTCTGATGCTCAAATTCTAGGCACTGTCTAAGGTGGAAGTTGGAGCATGTGACAGTCAGGACCTATATCGCTTGAATACCTTTAATAGGTTTCACCCACAGTTCATTTTATGATCATGCTAAACTGCATCGGTAGTATGGACTTAAGTAAAGGATCGTGAATTCATCAACTACTTTCCATCCTTAGAGACTATTTGCTAGTTATCTTAAGCGTGTCAAGGATTCTTGGCCATATCACACGACTGAGAGAAATCTATTCCATGATCTTGATTTCAAAACAAACGATCAGTACAAGGATTGGGTGGCCCTTCAGGCTTCTATTCCTGATCCTGTCGTTAGAGCTGGGCGATGCCGTAAGCGATATGGTGAGCCTATTCGCAGTCTGTCAAAGAGGCAGAGACAACATTATTAGTTTATTTTCAGCTTAAATGTTTTCCTTTTGTTCTTATGCAAAATTATAAGACATTTCAAGGTATATTTGTTCCCAAACAATTTTATTTCCTTAATAAAAGTATAATCTTTTATTCGTTGAACAACATGTGCATAATGAGACAACTCCTACCGTTAATCAGTCATTTTTGGTTTTCTGATTAGTTATTTTTCCTCTCACGCTTGTTTTTTAACATAATATTTCTTCAGCTTGTCCATGCTGATGGGCTTAGTGAACTCATTCCCTTCTATGTCTGATAGATGATAGCTCTGTTAGACATGACCTTCCTCACAATGAATGGGCCTTCCCAATTGGGCTTGAACTTCCCTCTCAGATCAAACACAACTAGCCTTGCTTGTTTAAGGATCAACACTTTTTTTCTAAATTTTCTTGCCTTTATTCTCTTGTTAAAGGCTCGAGCAACCCAGTCCTGGTATAGTTGCATATGATATTTGGCCTTTATTCTTTTCTCATCTATCAAGGCAAATTATTCACATCTATTATCTATCCACTCCCCTTCATAAATTCTTGCGTCCATTAGAACCCTTGCTAATTTCATTTCTATCTCAATGGGTAAGACCATTTCTGAACCATACACCAATGATAAGGGTGTCACGCTTGTCAAACTCCTAGGTGTACAACAACTTCTCTGCCCAATGTTTGTATCTCTACATAGTCTTAGTCAACATCTTCTTGATGTTTTTATTGGCCGCTTCTACTACTTCATTCCCTTGTCGCCTATATAAAGATGACTTATAGTGTTCAATCCCATATTTCTTAAATAAGGCTTTAGTTTCAACGTAGAAATGAACCTCGTTGTCGGTCACAATGTGATGTGGCACTCCAAATCTGCATATGATGTTTTTTTAATAAACTTTGCCATCTGCTTTGTGCCCAACTTACTATAGGACTCAACTTTTATCTACTTGGTGAGGAAGTCAATCACCACAAACATCGATGCCCATTATAGGTTGACAACTTTATCTTGCTTGCAATATCAATGCCCCATACAGTAAAAGGCCATAGTGATGTTATCTCTTATAGCTCTAAGGTCGGTTGGTGAATCAAATTTCTTTTGATTTGGCACTAGTGACACCTCTTCACAAACTGGACACAATCTGTCTCTATGGTTAGTCAATAAAAGCCTTGCCTCATTAACTTCTTCACAAGCATTAGTCCATTAATGTGTGGCCCACGTACACCATTATCAATTTCTTCCATAAGCTATCTTGCTTCTTTCTTATCAATGTATCTTAATTACACACCTTTTGGCATTCTTTTGTACATCACTCCTTGATTACAAGTAAATTGTTAAGCTAATCTTTGTAGTACAACCCTATCCTTCTCACTGGCCTTATCTGGTAGAGTCCTTTCTTCCAAGTATCTCTTCAAGTCATAGAACCATGGCTTCCCATCCCCTTCGACCTCCATTACATGGGGTTACATATAGCCAGGACTGCATGCTTGTTGTATCACTATTGGTCTCACCAATAACTCTTGGGTACTCACCCAAACTGATGCTAAAGAGATTAAAGCATTAGCCATCTGATTCTCATTTTTTGGGAGATGGGTGAAGGTACATTTCTTGAACCTCCCAACTAACCTTCTGCTATGCTCAACGTATGGCTTTAACCTTCCTTTCTGTTGATCCCAATCTTTATTGGTTTGAGAGATGAACAGTTTTGAATCTCCTAACACTTCTATTTCACCGATAACATTCACAATCACAACTTCCAAACCAAAGGCATGTTGTTGGTGGCTCTAAACTCCAACTTCTTACCAAATGGAATGACTTATTCAATTGGTGATACTAGAATAACTCTTATTTTGACACCGTTGTGATTAATAGCTTCATCAAAGAACATCTTTCATCCCATTACTGAGACTGCCCTTAGATGTTCATCTGGGAATTCCAGCTCCCATGGCTCATCATCATTGACCAGATTCATGGCCATAAACTCTGCTACTGCTCTTCCTTTCACCACCTTCTTAGTCATATAGTCAATGTCAAATTCTGACAACTGACTAGCCATCTTGCTAGCTTCCCTACCAATGATGGTGCTTCGGAAAGATACTTTATTGGATCCTTCTGTGAGACGGTCTTAATCTTATAAGATTGAAAATAATGCCTAAACTTTTTCAAGTGCCGGACCATGACTAAGTATGTTTTCTCCACGTAGCTATACTCTGTCTCGTACGGTAGTAACTTCTTGCTAAGATAATTGATGGCATGCTCCACACCATTTTACCTTAGTAAGAGACAATTTAGTGAAACATTAAACAAGAAAGAAAATAAATTGCAAAAGAAAATGATTTATTAATAACATAAAGAGAACAAAATACAAGAGGAAAAACAAAATAATAAGACATCCTAGCCAAAGCCAAGATACCCTAATGGGTCACAATGCACCTCTATTTATAGATAAATTCAGGGAAAACTTGTCAAATTAGAAAGAGACAATTGTAAAATATCTTGTTGACAATTTAGATCATCATGCGCACCAACTTTGACCACCAAATTTGACATCGAATTATTTAGAATTTTGATTGCATATCTTCTTGAAAGTTGTAGATATTTCTCTCAGCTTTCTATAAAATCTTGATTCATATGATTTGGATACCTATGTCAAGAGATATGGCAAAAATATAGAGGCATTGTCGAGCTAGGCCAAAACTATAGATAGGTTCACATCAAGCCAATTTTTTGTCCTTTAAGAGCGCAAATTTCATGATACTTGTGGAATATGTACGATCTTGTAGATAATTTAGCTTTCTAACAAATCAAGATTTGCACCGTTCTAATCTACAAATAGAAAGTTATGCCCATTTTATCAAACCTGCAACAAAAACTCAAATTAAGATGAAGTTAATTCAAAAGATGCAAAGACAGACTAGAAATATGCTTATGTTGAGGAATTTAATGACATTTTTAATGCAATATGATAAATTAAGCTCTTATTAAGCATACATATTTAAGTGTTCATCACACCCCCAACCAGCTTATTGCTAGTCTGTAGCACTTAAAGTGTTATTATTTAGAAGTGATTTATGAAATTTTACAGCTAAGGTGATCATTATTGCACTCTCTTTGATTCTATCTAACTAAACAAACTCTAAACAAATTTTGTTCTTTTTTTTTTAAAGACTCATGTGCCCTTCAATCAAGATATTAACAAACCTTCTTTTTGTGCCCAGTCGACACATGACTATGGGGCTTTTTAGAAATGAGCCATATTGGTTCTAATATTTGTCAAGGCTAACATCCTTAGGTAGGGGGCATTAATTCATCATCATTTTTTTATTATTATTTTTTTTAAACAATGCATCTTTAACCTATGTACCGAGCCTTAAGATAATGACTCCCAAACCTGTTGGCTTTAGGGCATTAGGTGTTAAGCACCCCTACAAGCTTAATGACTTGGGTTGTCGATACTTTATTTTTGCTTAGAACTTGTGGATAATGCAATGATCAGTCCCCTTAAGCTTTCTCCTTGATCTATATAACAAGCTTTGGGCCAATAGCTCCTAAACTAGTTGGTCTTGGGTTATTAGGTGTTAGGGCATCCCTCGGGCTTAATTGCTTGAATTAAAAAGACTACGAGACCAAACTTATTCACAATTGCTTTTTTTTCACTTTTCCCTTCATTTTGTTGTTATCAAAATAACTCAAATATTGCATCATTTCATTTTTGCAACCCACAATCATGCATCAAGGTATGTGTGTGCGCAATGAAACGTTCATGAATACTTGCTTAATGAGTACATGAGCAAACAATTTATTAAATGACAAAGTTATGAGAGCTCATAGATTGAATAATTCAAAGTGAAGTAAATAAGGCAACCCGTTATAAAATTCAAAAATCAAAACTAGATAATATCAAGTTAGCTAAAATGAGTCATCAAAAGTGCAAAATCAAAACAAAATGACAAATTAGTTAGAATAGGCTTCAAGAGTTCAAAATGACCCTCTTTACTCTGCCATTCCTGACCCATAATGCATCTCAAGAGGAATTGAATTCCTTGCATCGTACTATGAATCTAATTATTAACTCACTTTTTTTTAATTGCAAGAAGAAAATATAATACACACTTATGTCTACTATCCTCCCCCGCCCAACCAAATGAAATATTGTCTTCAATGTTTAAATGTAGAGAGATAAAGTATAAGAGATATTATTTGAAGCTTCATTTATTCAAAAGAGACAACTTGAAGGACACGCAAAATAAAATGCTACAAATAAAACAAAAGAGAAGAAAAATTACAAGTGAAGCGTCAAATCCAATTTGCACTTTTCTTTGTCCCCCTGACCAATTAATTAGAGTTATTGCTGGGTCAAGTTCATACTCGACTGCTTGTAATTTGTCAAGTAACTCATTAGCAATAGTAGGAGACACAAAAATCTATCACATCGAATGAGGGATAAAATTCTACTTTACCGCTGCATCAACAAAACGTATCAAAGGATCAAAGAAATTTTTAACATTCAACATACCTATGGGGCTTTTACGGAGATTCAGTTGGGCCCAATAGGCAATTTGAAAAATTCCTTCGAAAGTAGCAAAGCCACCTAGTAAAGGAATAAAGGCATCTGAATTAATAAACATATGTGCCATGCATTCATGCATAGAGAGGACCTATAACTCCTTCCCAATCGTTTTTCCAATGATGCTTTTTACAGCCAAAGCTTAAGAATAACACCTAAAACTTGACTGCCTCTTAAGAGTGCAACTATTAACACACAACCCAATTAGAGGCTACCTCCCCCATAAACCACGTGAATCTTTCTTCAGCTAATAGCCTGCCAAGATAATTTGCTACTACTACAAACTTTTCACTTTTTCTAGGTCGAGATCCGTACAACACACATATCTTTTGGATTCGACGTTTTGAGGTTTCGTCCATATGCATACAACTCTCTAACTATATGTGTGAAGTGAAGAAAAAGAGATGTAATATTTATGGAATTCAAAAAGGTTTTCTAATGATGACATCTATAGCGGTAGCTCGGCTATTTATTGAAAAAGTTTGACAATAAAACATAGAAATTCAAAAAAAATGGTAGAAATAGGACAACATAAATGCATAAGTCAACCGAAAGATATAAATTAAAAAACTTACAGCTATAAGGCATTAAAATTAAAAAATGATAACACACATGCATTTGTATAGGTAGTTATGATTGTAGCTTACATCTTCCTCTAGTTTTACGTCTATAAATGGCTTAAACATCTTTTATGAGTTAGGAATATGTTTCGCATCTAGTTTTCTTATAAACTGGCAAATAGGGTCATTTTGAGTCAAATTCTTGAGACTATAATGTTCCTGCTATTTTCAAAATTGGGTTCATAATTTCAAAATTTCAAGCTGCATAATTCCATAAGAACGCTTTTCAAGATTCAATTGGATATTATCCAAAGACTCCTTACTCAGTCCATTCTTGATGAATTGTAGCTTGCCTCTCAATTGTTAGACAAAAATCCCAAGGAGCAACAACGCTAGTTACAAGTCCATCTTGCACATTTGTGACGAAATTGCAATCTTTTCGCTCTTCGCTTTTTGACTTAAGAGCTTTTTCCTAAGTCTAGCATGTGACAAACAAGATTATTTGAAAATTCAAAAGAAAATCGAACTTTGGCTTCAATTAATCATCTTAATTAAGCAGGAATAGCCTTGTGCATCAACATCCTCAGTCTTTTTGCACGAGCATTGTAAATTTTAAGCAAATCATTTTGAGGAAGAGATGGAAAACATTTGTGCAGATTCGAGAGAATGATATCCATATGAGAAAAATGAGAGACAAGAAAAGAAAATAAATGCAGGGTGAACAATAGTTTTTGGGGATCTAAAAAACTAACTTTGAAAGTCGCAGAGTACAGTATTCGCCACTTGACCGGAAAAAATC
This sequence comes from Boswellia sacra, assembly GCA_013180625.2. Taxonomy (NCBI): domain Eukaryota; kingdom Viridiplantae; phylum Streptophyta; class Magnoliopsida; order Sapindales; family Burseraceae; genus Boswellia; species Boswellia sacra. The sequence continues at coordinate 732,424 of SNVD02013559.1, read as the reverse complement.
AATCATTAAAAATGATCGACTAAAGCAATTGACTCTTTATTTTGATCAAAATTTATAAAGAATGGTTTTAATCATTGTCCATTAAATTTAAAAACATTATCATTCTTTGGGTTCTTAATTTTAACTACTCCATGAGAGAAAATATTTTTAACAATGAAACAACTAGTCCAACGAGACCGAAGTTTAGTAGGAAACAAATGCAATCTTGAATCATATAAAAGAACTTTTGTGAAGGTTCAAAAGATTTTCTAACAATGGATTTGTCATGAAAAGCCTTCATTTTTTCTTTGTAGATTTTTTAATTTTCATAAGCCTCATTCCTGATTTCTTCAAGTTCGCTCCGTCGAAGTTTATGTAAGTTGCTAGCATCATCCAAATTTGTGTTAAATATTTTAGGGATAATTTCAATTTGCCCCCTGAGGTTAGGTGTAAAGAAATTGAGGACCTCAGTTTTCTGAAACCTAAAATTGCCCCCTGAGGTTACTGTAGCACCGTTAGATTTAACGAAAAATGTATTACATAGTAACTTAATGCTTTAGAAACCATTTAGAAAAGAGTATTATAGGCTATTTTCTGCTTATTAGCGTTAAGTTATTATTTAATATATTTTTTGTTAAATCTAATATTAGCATTAAGTTATTATTTAATACATTTTTTGTTAAATCTAACGGTTTAATACATTTTCCGTTAAGTCTAACGGTGATACAGTAACCTCAGGGGGCAATCTTAGGTTTCAAAAAACTGAGGTCCTCAATTTTTTTTAAGTCTAACCTCAGGGGGTAAATTAGAATTATCCAAATATTTTAATGGCCCAGTAAGCTTTATGCTCAATTTTCACAGGCAAGTGACAAGGTTTTCAAAAACTAATCTATGAGGAGACATTCCCAACGGTATTTTGGAAGCAATTTGATAGGCCCAAAGTGCATCATTAAGTATTAGAGACTGATCTTTACAGTTTGGGTTAAATGATTTTTCTAAGATCTGTTTTATCTCCCTATTAGCTAATTCAACTTGTCCATTTGTTTGCGGGTGATAAGCTGTAGAAAATTTATGGGTTATTCCATATTTTTTTATTAGAGTTTCAAAAGGTTTGTTACAAAAATATGTACGCCTATCGCTAATAATCGCTCAAGGAATTCCAAATCTACACAAGATATTCTCTTTTAAGAATTTGATAATTGTTTTGTGATCTTTGTTTCGCTATGGAATTGCCTCAACCCATTTTGAAACATAGTCTACTAAAACAATAATGTACACAAAACCAAATGATGGTGGAAAAGGTCCCTTAAAATCAATGCCCCAACAGTCAAAGATTTGAACAACAAGAATAGGATTCAAAGGCATCATGTTTCGTTTTGAAATGGATCCCAATTTTTGACAATTTTCATAAGTTTTGCAAAATGCATTTGCATCTTTGAATAAGGCGGGCCAATAAAATCCACATTACAAGTTTTAATAACTATTTTTTTAGATGAAAAGCGTTCTCCACTTGCTTTAGAATGACAAAAATTAATGACACTACTTACCTCATTATCGGGTATGCATCTTCCAATTATTTGGTCTTGACAATATTTGAACAGATATGGATCATCCAATAAAAATTTTGCACCTCGATCAAAACTTCCTTTCATCTTGAGCATTCCAATGAGGTGGCATTTCTCTTATTACAAAAAAATTTACAATGTTAGCAAACCAAGGTACTACAGCAATGAAGAATAAAAATTCATCAGGAAAAAAGTCATTGATATGTGAAGTTTCAATTAATGTCTCTGTCGTTAATCTTCACATATGCTCTGCAACGACATTTTCGGTTCCTTTCTTATTTTTTATTGTGATGTTGAATTCTTGAAGCAATAAGATCCATTGTATCATTCTAGGTTTTGCATCATGTTTAAACATTAAATATCTCACAACCGCATGGTCAGTCTAAATAATCATTGGAGAACCAATTAAATAAGATCAAAATTTGTCTAATGCATATACTACTGCAAGTAGTTCTTTTTCAGTTGTTTTTTAATTCATTTGTGCATCATTTAAAGTCCTACTTGCATAGTATATCACATAAGGCGTACTTCTTTTCTTTGTTCTAAGGTAGCACCAACAGAATAGTCACTCACATCATACATCAATTCAAAAGGCAAGGACCAATCCAGAGATTGCATAATTGGAGCAGTTGTTATAAGTCCAATTAACTTATCAAAAGCATTTTTGCATTCTTAAGTCCATTCAAATGAAGTATCTTTTATTAAGAGGTTACAATGGGGTTTAGATATAGCACTGAAATTTCTTATGAACCTCTTTAAAATCCAACACGCCCTAAGAATGGATAGACCTCCTTGACTACTTTTGTTGGAGGCAAATGGGAAATCAATTCCACTTTTGCTTTATCCAATTCAATTTCCTTAGTAGACACCACATGATCTAAGACAATCCCTAAGGTAACCATATGACACATCCGAAAAAGGATTGTTTCCCAAGTATAGGAGTGTCGAAGTAATAATCCCGGTGAAACCGAGGTCGATCCACGAGGAAGGGGATTATAGCGTTACAAATTATAAGATAAGCAAATATGATATGAATAATTCAAAGAAATGATAAGATAATATCAATAAATATGTAAGATGGTAGGCGGTATTACCGACCATTCAAATATAAAACAAAAAGCAAGAGGAGGCAAAACCATCCATGGAAATAGGTGGTATAACCAACCATAGTAAATTAAATAATAATTTCATAAGGTGGTAGAACCTACCATAGTAAATAAAATAAAAAGTTCATAAACAATAGAATAATTAAAATACAAGAGGAATTAACACAATAACAATGAAGGCTAAGGTTAGGGGATCCGCCCTTGATATTTCAAATAAGGATAATTAACCCATTTTAGTTATATGAATTATATTTGTTTCATTACCAATATTTATACCACTTCTTGTAAATGGGTTCAAGCATCCAATGTGCCAATCACCATATGTCTACAACAAATCAAGGTTCCTAACTAGATTCGTGTCGGTAAGGAAGAACCATACATCATCTAGAAAGGATCCAAGCATTTGATGTGCCAAGGATTGTCGACAATGGATCAAGACCTCCACTTTACGAGTGGTGTCAAGATTGATTAAGAAATTAAATATAAATCATATTGAATAAACATTATAAGATTAAGATTATTAAGCACATATTAAGGGTTAGAGATCCTTATTCTCATATCAAGGGTTTCACCCTTTCACCTTAGCAAAAGAGAAATTAGAAGAACATTATAATAGAAAGAAAATAAAATGTAAGAAAAAGGAAATTCATTAATAACATAAACACACAAAACACAATACAAGATCCTAGCCAAAGCCAAAATGTTCCAGCCAAGGCCAAGATGCCCTAATGGGTCACAAGGCACCTCTATTTATAGATACATCCAGGGGCAAACTTGTCAAATTACAAGGGCATAATTGTCAAATATTAGTTGTAAATATCTTTGACAATTGGGATCATTAGGCACCGACTTTGACCATCAATTTTGACATCGAAATGTTGTGAATTTTAATCACATGTCTTCATAAAAGTTGTAGATATTTCTCTCAGCTTTCTAGAACATATTGATTTTCACAATTTGGATACATATTTTGAGAGATACGGTCCAAATACTGAGGCCTGGTCAGACTGGGCCGAGACTATAGATGGGTTCACTTCAAGCCCAATTTTGGTCCACTAAGAGCCCGAATTTGATTACACTTATGAAATGTAATATTGTAGAAAATTGAATCAGCTTTCCAAAACATTAAGAATTGCACCATTCTGATCTATAAATAGAGAGTTATGCCCATTTTACCGAACCTGTAAGAAAACCAAAATTAAGAGAAAGTTAATTCCAAAGATGCAAAGACTACAAATATGCTTAAGTTAAGGAATTTAATGACACTATTAATGCAATATGATGAACTAAGCTCTTATTAAACATACATATTTAAGTGTTCATCACACCCCCCAACTAGCTTATTGCTAGTCCCTAGCAATTAAAACGTTATTATTTAGAAGTGATTTATAGAATTTTACATCTAAGGTGGTTATTATTGCACTCTCTTTGATTTTATCCAAATAAACAAACTCTCAACTGATTTTTTTTTTTAAATGGCTTATGTACCCTTCAGTCAAGATATCCACAAACCTTCTTTTATGCTCAGTTGACACATGACTATGGGGCTTATTAGAAATAAGCCATATCGGTTCTAGTATTTGTTAAGGCTAACAACCTTAGGTAGGGGGTATTCATTCATTTTATACATTTTTTTCTTTTTTTTTCTCTTTTTTTTTTGAAAGAATGCATCTTTAACCCATGTAGCGAGCCTTAGGGTTATTTTTGCTTAACGACTCGGGTTGCCGATGCTTTATTTTTGCTTAGAAACTTGTGGATAGTGCAATGTTCAATCCCATTAAGCTTTCTCCTTAATCCATGTAGCGAGCTTTGGGCCAATAGCTCCGAAACCAGTTGGTCTTAGGTATTAGGTGTTGAGGCACCCCTCGGGCTTAATTGCTCGAATTAAGGAGGCTACAAGACCAAACTTATCCACCATTGCTTTCTCTCTTTTTTTTTTTTTGCTTTTATTTTTCATTTTTTCATTTTTTTTTAAATTTCCCCTTCCTTTTGTTGTTATCCTAAACAAAAGAACTCAAATATTGCAATATTTCATTTCACCGCCCACAATCATACATCAAGGTATGTGTGTGTGTGAAGAAAGATTCATAGATACTTGCTTAATGAGCACATAAGCACGCAATTTGTTAAATGATAAGGTTGTGAGAGTTCATAGATTTCAATGATTCAAAGTGAAATGAATAAGACCTCCTTGTTATAAAATTCAAAAATCAAGACTAAATAATATCAAATAAGTCTTCAAAAATGCAAAAATAAAATGACAAATTGGTTAGAATGGGTTTCAAGAGTTCAAACTGGTCCTCCCTACTCTCCCATTCCTGACCCATAATGGGTCACAAGGCACCTCTATTTATAGATACATCCAGGGGCAAACTTGTCAAATTACAAGGGCATAATTGTCAAATATTAGTTGTAAATATCTTTGACAATTGGGATTATTAGGCACCAACTTTGACCATCAACTTTGACATCGAAATGTTGTTAATTTTAATCACATGTCTTCATGAAAGTTGTAGATATTTCTCTCATCTTTCTAGAACATATTGATTTTTACAATTTGGATACGTATTTTGAGAGATACGATCCAAAGACTGAGGCCTGGTCAGACTGGGCTGAGACTGTAGATGAGTTCACTTCAAGCCCAATTTTGGTCCACTAAAAGCCCGAATTTGATTATGCTTATGAAATGCAATCTTGTAGACAATTGAATCAGCTTTCCAAAACATTAAGAATTGCACCATTCTAATCTATAAATAGAGAGTTATGCCCATTTTACCGAACCTGTAACAAAACCAAAATTAAGAGAAAGTTAATTCCAAAGATGCAAAGACTACAAATATGCTTAAGTTAAGGAATTTAATGACACTATTAATGCAATATGATGAACTAAGCTCTTATTAAACATACATATTTAAGTGTTCATCACCATACAATGACATTTTTCTAGTTCAAAATAAGACTTTTTACTTCACACCTTTTTAGGACCTTTTCTAAGTTTTCAAGACAATTATCAAAAAAGTTACCAAAGACAATTAAATCATCCATAAAAACTTCTAAACGATGCTCAACCATGTCACTAAAAATGCTCAACATGCATCTTTAAAAAGTAGCTGGAGCATTACAAAGTCCAAAAGACATCCTTTTAAATGCAAAAGTGTCCAAGGAGCACATGAATGTAGTCTTTTCTTCGTCTTCAAGTGCAACAAGAATATGATAATAGCCTAAGTATCTATCAAGAAAGCAGTAGTAGGAATGCCCTGCCTCTCTTTCTAAAATTTGGTCAAGGAATGGTAAGGAAAAATGATCTTTCTGGTGATAGCATTTAATTTTCTATAGTCAATGCATATCTTCCAACAAGATGAGACTCGAGTTGGTAACGATTCACCCTTTTCATTTTTTATTACTGTAATGTCAAATTTCTTAGGTATTACTTGCGTGGGGCTTACCCACTTACTATCCAAGATAGGGTAGATAATTCCCATATCAAGTAGTTTAAGAACTTCAGCCCTAATGGCCTCTTTCATATGTGGATTTAATCTTCTGTGAGGTTGTTGGGATGCTTTGACATTTTCTTCTAAATGTGTTCAATGTGTACAAATCGAAGGGTTAATGCCTTTTATGTCTTTTAAAGTCCCCCAATTACATTTTTTTTTTTTTTGCCTTCTAAGCACTTCTATCAGCTTAACTTGTTGCTCACTTTTGAGGGATAAAGAAATTAACAGCATATATGTCTAATTATCCCTAAGATATGTGTATTTTAGTCTCTCAAGCAAGGGCTTCAGTTCTAACTTGAAGGTTTCCTCTTCCTCGCTTTCATTCATTTGCCCTAATTCTTTGAATTATGGTTTTGAGCCTTTTTCCAATCACCTGCGCACAATCCAGTAATGAACAGACATTAGAAAGATGAGGCTTTAGTTGTATACTCGATTCTAATGAATTGACTAAACAGGTTTCCAAATGGTCAAAAAAAACTCTCTTTTTGGATATGGTCTTCCACAACAGTTTCAATCACATTAGCCTCCTCCATTTTATCATCTTCTTTATGTGGTTGTTTGCGCATTTTAAAAATGTTAAGTTCCAATGTCATGTTCCCGAATGATAGCTTTATGACTCCATTCCTACAATTAATCAAAGCATTAGAGGTAGCTAAAAATGGACGCCCTAAAATTATAGGAATTGAATTACATACTTCCACTAGTTGTGTATCCAAGATGATAAAATCCACTGGGTAAATGAATTTATTGACTTAAACTAACACATCTTTTACTACTCCTCTTTGCACTTTAATTGATCTATCAACAAGTAAAAGAGTCACAAAAGTTGGTTTTAGCTCACCTAGATTTAGTTTCTGAAAAATCGAGTATGGAATCAAATTCACACTAGCACCAAGATCAAGTAAAGCTTGTTCAATTTTATGGTCTCCAATAACAAATGAAATTGTAGGACAACTTGGATTTCTATATTTCATTGTATTATTGTATTGAAGAATAGCATTTAATTGCTTGGCTAGAAAGGCCTTCTTTTTCACATTTAATTTTCTTTTCATAGTGCACAAATCTTTCAAAAATTTTGCATAAGAAGGTACCTGTTTGATCACATCTAACAAGGGAATGTTGACCTTTACTTGCTTTGAAAATTTAAAAAATTTTCGAGTTGTGGTTTGGCTTATTTTATGTAGCTAATGCTTGAGGAAATGGAGGCACACATGGGGATTTGGTTCGCTCTTCGCTAGTTGATGGTTTGGTAACCTTTTCATGACCTTTAGAGATCGATTCATCTTCTTTCTTGTAAGGTTTATGAATTTGTTTACCATTGCTAAGGGTCATGGCTGATTTGGCTTGGTCCACATAATGGCTATTTGAACTATCCGTACTTGAGTTAGATTGATCTTTGGGGTTTTATAATGTTTGAGAAGGAAATTTTCCTTTTTCTTGAATGCTAAATGTGGATGCAAATTTGGCAAGAGTGTCTGATATGTTAATGTTTGCGCAGTTTGACTATTAATAGTCTCTTGCTTTGTAATGAATGAATGCAATGTTTCTTCAAGCTCCTTCCTAGGAGTAGGAAAATATGCACCATCATGGGAATTTTAAAAATTTTCCTGTGTTTGAAAAGGGACTTGTGAAGATTGTGCATGATTGTCATTTTTTCAACTAAAATTTGAATGATTTCTCAAACTGGGATTGTAAGTTTCTAAGTATGGATTTGTGATTTGACCACTCTTTTTCGTTTCTAAAGCCTCGACTTTTCTAGCTTGGTATGCATATTTGGCTTGAAAGTCATGGTCTTCCCTAAGGTTGTAAATCCCCCTATTAGATGTCAATGGTGGGGCTTTGCTCAGTACCTTATAGGTGTCAGCAGTGCCCCAATTTGGCTTTGTCTACCAATGAATCTAGGTAGTCGATTGCTTTATGAGATTCTTTATCTCCAAATTGTCCATTACACATTAGCTCTACTAGTTGCCTATCTTGAGATGTTAACCCTTCATAGAAGTGTGCAACTATTCTTCAAGTTTCAAAACCATGGTGAGGACAGGTATTAAGTAATTCTTTATACCTATCCTAACATTTGTGAATGGTTTCTCGTTATTCTTTAATGAAATTGATGATTTATCTTTTAAGAGATTTTGTTATATGGGTAGGGAATTTTTTTTCCCAAAATTGTTGTTTCATCTTATCCCATGAACTAATGGAACTTGACCTTAATTTTTGTAGCCACATCTTAGTTTTATCTTTTAAAGAAAAAGGAAAAGGCTTTAACCTAATGGTGTTTATCTTACAATTTTGCTTACTATAGGAGTTAGACACCTCTTCAAAGATTTTTAAGTGTGAATATGGGTTTTTCATATCAAGGCCATGAAAGGTGGATAAAAGTCAAACGAAACTCAGTTTGAAATTGAAATGGATTGCATCGAGAGGAGAAAATACACAAGATGATGCACTAGTCCTTACCAGATTCATGTAATCTCAGAGGATTCATGGTTGGTTTTGGTCATTTCATTGAGAACGATTGTCCCATTCATCTATGAACCTTTCCACTTGATTGTTGGCCATGTTTTATAGGGAAGATGATGTTTTCCTAATAAGTCTACCACTAGATGTTTGTGACCAAATTTTTAGGCAAATTTGAAAAAGAAAAGAAAAGATGAACACATAAAAAGAAAAATTAAGATCTAAAAAAGAGAAAAGGGAATACTTACAATTTTGCTCGTCAAATTTTACCTTCCTCGGCAATGGCACCAAAAACTTGACACATTAAAAAAGGATTATCTCCCAAGTATAGAAGTGTCGAAGTAATAAACTCGGTGGGGCAGAAGTCGATCTACGAGGAAGGGGATTTTGCGGTGCAAACTAAAAGATGAGCAATTATAATATGAATGATTTAAATAAATAACAAGATAATATTAGCAAAAATAAGTAAAGATGGCAGGCGGTACTACTGATCATTCAAATGTAAAACAAAAACAAAAGGTGATAAAACCATCCATAGAATAGAAGGTAAAACCTATCATAGCAAATGAAAGAAAAAGTTCATATACAATAAACAAGAACACTTAAAATACACACATAAAAGGAATTAACACGATAATGATGAAAGTTAAGGTTAGGTGATCCGCCCTTGATATATCAAATAAGAATAGACTACCTAATTATGACTCAATTAGATTCCATATATCAGGGAGGTTCTAATAAAAAGGTATGTCATTTAAGTCCATTTTAGTTATATGAATTATATTTGTTTTGTAACCAATATTTGTACCACTTATTGTAAATGGATTCAATCATCTAATTTGTCAATCACCATATGTCTACAACAGATCAAGGTTCCTAACTAGACTTGTGTCCGTAAGGAAGAACCATACGACATCTATAAAGGATCCAAGCATTTGATGTGCCAAGGATTGTCTATAATGGATCAAGACCTCCACTTTACAAGTGGTGTAAAGATTGATTAAAAAAATAAATATAAATTATATAAAATAAATAACAAAATATTATAATTATTATTTACATATCAAAGGGTTACAAAATATTTACTCTCATATCAAGGGTTTCACCTTTTCACCCTAGCAAAAGAGAATTTAGTGAAAAATTGAGCAAGAAAGAAAATAAATTACAAAAAGAAAATTATTTATTAATAACATTAATAGAACAAAAATGTAAGAGGAAAAACACAATAATAAGAGATCCTAGCAAAAGCCAAGATGCCCGAATGGGTCATAATGCACCTCTATTTATAGATACATTCAGGCGCAAACTTGTCAAATTGCAAAGGGACAATTATAAAAAATCTTGTTGGTAATTTGGATCATCATGTGCGCCGACTTTGACACCATCGATTCTGACATCAAATTATTTAGAATTTTGATCACATGTTGTTTTGTAGATACTTCTCTCAGCTTTCTAGAACATCTCAATTCATATGATTTGGATATCTATATCAAGAGATATGGTCAAAATATGGAGCCATGGTTAGGCAAGGCTGAAACTGCAAATAGGTTTACTTCAAGGCCATTTTTTGTCCATTAAAGCCCGAATTTCATGATGCTTGTGAAATATGATCTTATAGATAATTAATCAGCTTTCCAACAAATCAAGATTTGCACCATACTGACCCATAAATAGAAATTTATGTCCATTTTATCGAACCTATAACAAAAACTAAAATTAAGATGAAGTTAATTCAAAAGATGTAAAGACTAAAAATATGCTTAAGTTAAGGAATTTAATGACACTATTAATGCATTATGATGAATTAAGCTCTCATTAAGCATGCATATTTAAGTGTTCATCAAACAATAAGTTTCCCATTTTGTAATGAAGGCCATTTTCATCTTGTCTTCATTGGCCATCATTATCTGGTTGTAATAAAAAAAACCCATCGACGAAGGAAAACATCACACTAGCGGCAATGTTTTCCACTGATACATCAATGTGAGGCAAAGGAAAATCATCCTTTGGTGAGGCCTCATTTAAGTCTCGGTAATTGACACATATTCGGGCCCTTCTATCCTTTTTCGGAATTGGCACAGTATTGGGTAACCATTATGGATATTTCATCGCTTCTAAAAACTTGACTTCAATCTACTTGGAAACTTCTTCTTTGATTTTCTGAGCCCACTTCAGTCTCAACCTCCTCAATTTATGCTTAACTGGCATCATGTGCGGATAGGTTGGAATTGTATGCTTAGCGATGCTTCTCTCAATTCTAGGCATGTCATCGTAGGACCAGGTGAAGACTTCTTCATGTTTCTTTAGTAATCTTTCAAATCTCTCTCTCTCTCTCTATCTCTCTCTCTTCATGAGCTATATCAAGTGCAAAACATAAGTTCTTGGGTTTTTTTATTAGACAAAGATTAATTTCATGAGTTTGAATGGTATGGATGCCAAACATCCTAGTGAAATGCAAATTATGATGGATAATACCATTAGGAAGGGCATCACACAAGTAAGCAAACCGATTCTTTATTGCTTCAAAATTGGAAACATAAACCATGTCCTCTTCTTCCAAGAGATTAGGTACAAATACATCCTCATAAAACACATATTTTATTCAAGAAAAAAGTGACGAGGAAGCGAAGCTGTCTACGAAGCTTTGCTTCACCCCGCCCCACCCCCCCCTCAAGTAGTCGTAGTACTCGACTTTTCACTATTTTGATTCAAAAAGTAACCGATAGTTCCCGACTTTCTCCAATTTTTGTAACCGTAACCATTTATCACTCCTTCCTCGACAAAGGCAACAAGGTCGATGGATGGGTCCACTGGCGGTGCTTGATCTCGGGGCTTCTCCTCATTGATGGTGGTCTTCTCTATTTCCTTAACCAAGTCGTTCCTATTAGAGATTCCTATTTGAAGGATATCTTTGAAAATCTCAAATTCGAGCTTCAACATTCCCTTGAAAACCCATGATTTAGCAGTTCCCATATGCTTCATATTTTGAGCCTTCACAAACTTGGTGAGTCTCCCCTTCTTCAGCTCAAAATCTTCTTCTTTCCCATCAGAGTCATACCCCAAACCTCAGCTAGAGGTTTGGCCTTTGAAATCTGGAAGGGATGGTAAACCACGTCCATTCCTCCCAAGCCCTGTCCCCGACAAATATCCTTGTTTCTTTATCATCCCAGCTATAATTGAGCTAACTTCGTCTATCATGGCTGCTTGAAAGCCTCCCATATCGGGTATCTCTCCAATCTTCACACTTAAGGCAGCTAGTGCAATTATTGAGGTTGCATGAATGGTCACAATCTCCCCATCATGTTGAATTAGATATTCTAATGTAAGGTGGAAGGAACTCCACCAAATGGATGGAACCATGCTCATCCTAACAAAGCTACAAAGGTGAGTGGAATGTCAAGAACTGTAAATTATATCATTACTTCAATTGGTCCAGCCTTTACTAATGCCTTTAAGATCCCAATGGTGCTCATTCTCGAGTTATCATAGGCCTTGATCACCATCTCACAAGGCTCAAGCTCATCTTTACTAACCCGTACTAGTGCAAAATCTTCTTTGACATAATTTTGATGGTAGATCCAATCAAGGAAGTCAACATTTTATTTTTAGTAGTAACCATTGATATTTCCACCTTTGCTAAAGCATTTTCCATGGCTTTTATATTCTTTTGGGATGATATCAACAAATCCCAAATGTTGGCATTCACTTGGGTCTTCTTTAATTGCTTGATGACTTGGTCATTTTCTTCTTCCTTGGTTTCTTCTTTGGCAACTTCTGCCATTCTTGATAGTTTTCTCAACTGGTTTCTCCTTCCTATTCTCATGGTAAAATCTACTACTCCTTGTCACTCATTGGACATTCTCAGTCTCACTCTTAAGTGTTTCTCCTTCATGTGTTTCTCCCGCAACTCTCACTTCTTCTTCTTCATCACTACTAAAGTCAACCTAAAAGTTTTGAGGACTTTGGGAATGTCATCGCATAGTCTCATAACTCTCATTTCTTTACATCTTCTAGATAGACTGTCCCTCTGCTCAAGGCTCTCAACTCGCTTTCTTTTCCTAACTTCATTACCCTTCTTCGCATTGAGTTTTTTAAGCGATGGGCCTTTTCTAGCCCTTTTTTCGACCAGACACTTCTTGGCAAAAGCACTTCACGATGTGGATTTCTTCTTGGCAAGTACCACTTGAACTTTTTCGACTTATTATTCTTTTGGTTCACTACAAGAAAAAAATTCATATTTGGCAGTCAAAAAAAGACACCAATGGCACCACCAAATATGGTATATTTGACAATATTTGACGGTCGGTCAAAACGCCAAATATAGTATAAATAATATTTGTCACATAAAAGTGCCAAGTATAACTGAATATATACTGCAGAAGAAATCACATATTTGTCACTTTTTTGACAAATTTAGTTGGTTCCAATGGTCAAATTTTTTAAATTGTACTATATTTATAGCTTTATGACCGATAAATATGGCTTGCTAACAGTTAAATTTTTTAAATTTTACCATATTTGACGCTTTTACAGATAAATATGATTCTACAACGGTAACTTTTTTAAAATTGATCATATTTGTCACTTTGAACTAACAAATATTTTGTTAATCTTTATTATATTTGGCACTTTCACGGATAAATATTGTTTGAAACAGTAAATTTTTATATTTACAATATTTGGCGTATTTTGGACTGTAGAGATGTCACATATTTGTCACTTTTTTTGACAAATTTGTTAGGTTTCAAAGGTTAAATTTTTTATATTGTATCATATTTATCGCTTTTTGCCCGATAAATATGGCTTGCTAACGGCTAAATTTTTTAAATTTCATAAAATTTACCATTTTTTAACCAATAAATATGATTTTTAAATTCATACAAAAAACACAACTAAAAGAGAATCTTTTAAATTGAGAATCATAGTACTAAAAATGAAAATCTATAGTACTGATGGGATTCCCCAACAGAAGCAACAGGTATTCGACAGACATAATATTAAACCATAATTTCAAACACTAGAAGACCAATCATCTTCATAATCAAAAGCCAAATAATGCACATTACTTGAATCCAGTAGAAAAGACTGCCATTTCTGCAGAATAGCCTTGAGCATCAAAGGATACTTAAGAGACTATTTCAAGTATAAGAATGCACAATTCACCAAACAGCTTTACAATGGATTCAATTAGTTTATTGTTTTTTACATAACTATCTTCAGAATCCAGTAGGAAAACAAGAACTGGTGCACGAGTAGTTTTTCAGGCCTCAGTGTAATAGCATACTCGAGAGTTAAGAGGCCCCCTCGCTATAATTACCAGAATCAGACCATGAACAAGCAGATCCCGCAGCTAGTAATTTATTCAATTCTGCCTGCTGCAAAGTGCATAACTGTATAAGGAAATCCTCCCATAACAAAAGAAAGAAAATAAATTGAGGATTACTTGGAAATCCTTTAATATTGGCGAATATCAGGCCTCCAAGCACTAGTAAAAGTAACATATAGTAGATGAATTTCTGAGAAGTCAGAGCGAAACAAAGAATTAATTTTAGTACACTAATTTTTTATACAGAAGAAAACCAATAGTCCAAGAAAGAAATTGTACCTCCAAGACTGAAGAAACTTTTGTGAACAATGAACATGTAGTCACATTAAGCTTGCGATACAATTCTCCTGCTTCTCAGCACAAAAGAATATAACTTTAGAAGTTGATCAGTATTGAAATGCCTGAGATAAATATAAGGATTTATGAACTATTATTTGTGGTGGACGACTAGATATTTGTTCAAGGGCTTATAACCTTTTCATAAAGTGAGTTGTCATCGCCTGTTGTGCATTTTATTCTATCTCCACAGATATCTTTCTCTCCTTAAATAAACACACAATTATATTCAATGAACAATGAAGCAAATTTTTTTAGAATAACCCAGTTAAGATTAATCTCTCCAAAAAATTTAGGCCAAAATTTTAATGTAACAGGATAGTGCAGGAACAAATGCTCCGTACTTAAGACACAAGATGTTAGTGAAAATAGCAAAAAAGCCATTAAATCAAAATAGAAGAAACACAAAAAAATTCCAGCCACTTAACAAGGGTGAATTGTTATATAAGAGCAAAACTGTAATTCAGTGAACTCTTGGTCATGCTGAAACTGGCCATTCTGAGAAGTCAATCCTTAACAATACATATCCAGCACATGCATACAACCAATTTGCTGCAAAGATCTAATTAGCCCTTTGTAAGGCTTCTTCTCCATTATCTCATTTTCAGATGGAGACAAGTAAAATGTTGGTTGCATATGTGGTGATAGGGCTCTAGTACCATCATCCATTCACCATGGAGTCTGATCGTACTTGCAACTCATAGTATTCAAGGGCCTTGCTCCAATTTCCTTCATGCTCTAATGTAACAATTTGAGAGGACAACTGTTAAAGTCATCCCACAAAACCAAAAAGCTTAGAGAAGCGAGACTCATCACAAACACATGAGAAACAAACCTACATAGATGAACTCATTAAAGCATTAATTTGAACAAACACTGAACTCCAAGAAGATCAACATGAAAAGAATAAAGCTATTATTGCAGTCTTCAGCATGTTTAATTCAAAGAATAGATTCATCATTTCGTAAAGCAACATAAGCATGAAGAGTTAAAGAATTCTACTTATTCTAAGGCATGTCAAAGAACACTTATGGACTTGGTTTTTGTAAACTTAGCAAAACATGCACTATGTGTTCAAGGGAACTATTTAACTGTTTATCATCATCAACTATTTTCTACCTGCCCTGAGAAGGTTGCTTTTGGGGAACGAGCTTCTGGAACGCAGCATGCAAAAGGATAACTACGTGGCAAGGCAGTACGAAGATATCAGCCCAAGAGGGAAGAAAATGCATGGAAATCCAGAAAAACGAGCCCAAAATATCTAATGCTCATGCCAAATTATGCATAAAAGGTATCATCCAAACACTCACGTTAAAATGATCTATTAGTTCGGAAAGCTCCTGCTTTTGATTGGCAACTTTTTTACCTGTCAAATATCACAAATGAAAAATAAGGTCAATGAAAACCAGCATCACTAACATGAATTATTTAGCATTACAATAAAATCAAAACATACTAGCAAACTAAATTTACATCAGAACAATAAATAAAGTAAGAGTCAAATTTAATCACATGATTTAAACCTTGGTAGTCCTTTAGAACAGTGGTGGTAGTAGATTCAGTAATCCTGCGCTCCACAATAATCGAATGGCCATATAATTTAGGTTTAAACATATCATCTCCTTGGTTTTTTATTTCCACTTGAGCCAAAGCATAATTGAAAGTAAAACGAACCATATCAAAATCAATTCCACAAACATGTAGTAATCAATCATTTTCACTATGTAGTGCAAACCTGCAACCGATTTTGATGAAATCCTTTAAAGTACCGGAATTCGTAATCCATTATTTTATATGTATAGATGAAAAATTAAACAACCACAAAAATATACAAGTAGAGAGAGAGAGTGAAGGACAGTACTTCCATTCTGCCTGGTGATAAAATCGACATACTCGCCGAGCTCGATTTGGAGGCTAGAGTTACACATAAAGTTTTCAAGTCAGATTCGGGTCATGGTAGCCGCTTCGGATTGATGGGAGCTGCAAGAAGATTCAAAATGAACCCTAAAATCGCTCATAGCTTTTTTCTGTTAAATTTTTTCCCTTTTGAAGCCCTAAAATTGGAGAAGATGAACCAGAGAACGTGATAGATAGAGAGAAGATAGAGAGAGAGAGAGAAGTCTAATCACCCTCGAGCAAGACAGCACCAAGAGCTCAAGTTTGGGTGTGTTTATGGTGGGAAGCAGGAAGTGCTAGGCCACCTATTGACAAGCGAACGAATGACGAAGTGAGGGTAAACGTTGAAGAGATGAGAGTGATGAATGTAGAAAATAAAGAGCGCAGATGAGTTTCATTTTGAGTGGCTAGGGTATAAGAAAGAGGGAAATATTAGCTACTTTTATATGAGTGGCAAATGTGCAGTCATATATAACCGGGGGAAATGTGTTGGATAAATAAATTGCAATGTTCACACAAAAGACCAGTTTAAAAAAGAGAAAGCAAGACGGTGAACAGTGTTCTCCTCTATAGAAAGGACTTTCCAGGCGACAGCTTGTTCATATGATACATGGCGCCCCATTGTTGACATGCAGATGCCCGCTACCAAATAAGTGAATCCCTATAAAGGAAAAATTATAACTTTCAGCCACTTAAAAATTCAGTATAACGCAGGAATTTACAAGTCCTTACGTACCTTCATCCAAGTGGAGCACACTCCTTTATGAATGCGTCCTGTTGGTGTTTTCTCATAAACCAACGCACAAGTAACATGAATTCTTGTTGGTTCCATCCTGCAAGACATAATTAGGAGTCCCAAAATTATATATACCCTTGAATGGAATAATTGCTAATAGAAATAACAAAGGAATTACGTAAGCACTATGAATGATCCTTATAACACAAAACTGTCCTATTTAACTTTTTCTTTATTCATAAATCAATTAGTGGCCCTTAAGACACATTTTTTGACATTCAAGGACAAATTTTAGGAGGAATACTGATGACTAAAAACTCCAACAACATCTAGAAAATCATGTTATTAAACACTAGTGTATAGAACCTCAATAAACTACACAAGATAAAAATTATATTCACCTTAGGGAAGAGGAAATTGAATAGTATCTTGGTTGCAAGCATGGGGCAGCTGCCGCAAAGAAAACACCAAGTGGTGGCTTGGCAGAAGGAAATTCAGCCATGACCTCCAGGAGGCTTCTCTGACTTGCAACTATCCATTGTGCATATTCATCCTATAGAAGTTCACAAAACAAGTTATAATCACATAGAAAAAGTAGAATATAGGGGTTGATACAGCGCCAAATAACTTGTTGCTATAAAATTTATAACCTTTCCAGCCGGTGATGCGAGATGTCTTAATCGATCAGCTTCTGATGGGTCAAATGCATGGGCTACTAAAGCAAGTAATGCAGACTGGCAAATAAATGCAATCAGATGATCAATAACTTGAAATACACAAAGCTTGAAAAAAGGCTTGCATGATGTAATGAGATAAGAAAACATACCTTTTTAGGCGAATTCAAAAGATCAGCATATTGAGCCAATGTAGTTCTTAAAGTGCATGGTGGAAAAGTAGGTGGCAAGGAGCTTCCACCAGGTGGTGTTCCATCCTCATTGTCAGAATGGATGGAGAAATAAGTATCTGGTGATAAGCCCAACAACCTCAATGCCTCTTCTTCAACCTTAATTAGGGTCTCACAGTAAACACCAACATGATCTTTGATGAACACTTAAATATGTATGCTTAATAAGAGTTTAATTTATCATATTGCATTAAGAGTGTCATTAAATTTCTCAACTTAAGCATGTTTTTAGTCTTTGCATCTTTGGAATTAAGTTTCTCTTAATTTTGGTTTTGTTACCGGTTTGGTAAAATGGGCATAACTTTCTATTTATAGATCAGAATGGTACAAATTTTAATATTTTGGAAAGCTAATTCAATTATCTACAAGATTGCAATTCACAAATATCATAAAATTTGGGCTCTTAGTGGACCAAAATTGGGCTGGAAATGAACCCATCTACAGTCTCGGCCCAGCTTGACCAGGCCTCAGTATTTGGACCGTATCTCTCAAAATACGTATCCAAATTGTGCAAATCAATATGTTCTAGAAATCTGAGAGAAATATCTACAATTTGATGAAGACATGTGATTAAAATTCTCAATATTTTAATGTCAAAATCGGTGGTCAAAGTGGTGCACCTAATGATCCCAATGCTCAAAGTTAGTTTACCTAACATTTGACAACTATTCCTTTGCAATTTGACAAGTTTGCCCCTGAATGTATCTATAAATAGAGGTGCCTTGTGACCCATTAGGGCATCTTGGCCTTGGCTGGATCATCTTGGCCTTTGTTGGGATCTTGTATTGTGTTTCTCTCTTGTGTTTCTCTCTTGTGTTTTAATGTTATTAATGAATTTCCTTTTTCTTGCATTTTGTGTTCTCTCTTATAATGTCTTGCTAATTTATCTCTTGCTAAGGTGAAAGAGTGAAACCCTTGATATGAGAATAAGGATTCTCTAACCCTTGGTATGTGCTTAATAATCGTAATCTTATGTTGTTTATTTTATATGATTTATATTTATTTTCTTAATCAATATTGACACCACTCGTAAAGTGGAGGTCTTGATCCATTGTCGACAATCCTTGGCACATCAAATGCTTGGATCCTTTCTAGATGACGTATGATTCTTTCTTACCGACACGAATCTAGTTAGGAACCTTGGTTTGTTGTGGACATATGGAGATTGGCACATTGGATGCTTGAACCCATTTATAAGAAGTGGTATAAATATTGGTAACGAAGCAAATATAATTCATATAACTAAAACGGGTTGTTTATCCTTATTTGAAATATCAAGGGCGGATCCCCTAACCTTAGCTATCATTATTATTGCATTAATTTCTTACGTATTTTAATTATTCTCATCCATTGTTGATATTATCTTGTCATATCTTTGAATCATCCATATCATATTTGTTTACTTTATAGTTTGTAGCGCTAAAATCTCCTTCCTCGTGGATCGACCCCGGACTCACTGGGTTTATTACTTCGACACTCCTATACTTGTTTCATACCTATTTTCGGATGTGTCAATCTCCTGTTTCATACCTGAGAATAAAAAAATTATATTACATTAAGAGGAGATCATAAACCATTAATACATAATCCTTTTTCCTAATCAATTGAAAAAAAAATCTGTAGAAGCTACTTCTAGAAAAACAAGAAAAAAAGAACTAAAAAAAGCAACAGCATCCTTATAACAAATCAACAAAAAACTAGCAAAAGATAAACTTATGAAAGTCCAGTGCCAGAAATGTCAAATTCCAGATGGGTGCAAGAGCGATCTGATAATGGAGTATGAAGCTCCTTTCTTACTGCCACATTAGACCTTAAACAGCAAACAAAAAGTATTTTAGATGAGATCAGAGAAGAATTCTGAGTCAGACCACTGACTCAAAAAGCAGGAAGTACGCAATATGCTATACCTGCAGGGGTGTTGAGCGTCAATAACAGCATGACCATTAGCATGACTCCAACTCTTCTCCTCCACTGACACATCTACAGGGTCATAAAATACAACACGATATTCTGAGATGGCAGCAGTGTATGGGGTAGAAACAATTGTTGAATCATCCTCATCGCGAAGCAACTGATCTAGCTCAGGCCACACCAGGTCTCACCTAGCATAGTAACATTCAATGAGATTCTTAATAAAAAGATAGGAAGGGATAGGGGTGACAAGAATGTCCAAAGTGTTGATTCAAAATAAAGTTCAACTGCTTAATACCATGCACTAAAATCAACTTCAATTCATTGATCATCATCTCCAAGACCCACAGGAATAAGGCGTTTTGCACCTACAAATGAAATAGATGAGAGATGAGATTCTGACAGAGAGGAAAGCCGAAGTGGAAAATTGAGAAAATGGTTAATGAGCATAAAGTGGCATTATAACTCTCATTACATAAAGGAATAACAACCATCTCAAGCATTTTAAGAGTGACTTGATCTTTGTTCAACTATTTGCACGTTCAAAATACATCATTACTAGAAATTGCAAAGCAGAACATACATCTTATCATTGCCAAAATTTTCAATGACCCAATAGGAATGCTCATAATATTGTTCCAAGTATAATCACCAGATGGTATTAGCCACTAAACAAAAAAACAATTGAAGCATTAACCTCTTACATAATGAACGCACTAACATCACAACATCTATATACAACGAACACCTACCATTACTCCATAGAATAAAAATTAAAATTAAAAAAAATTGCACTCCGTGACTACATCAAAATAATCTTGCATTATCAAGTCCACTTAATGTTATATTAAACTGCAACAAGAAAAAGTCCAAAACTATAATCACACTGATAAAATAGACAACAACAGGAAGATTGTGAATTTGAAAGCTTTCCTAGAATGGAAAGACACCTGATTAGATGATTTTCATCATAAACTCACTAAACGGTGGCAACATTATTACTACATCACTGCATTGAGGGAAAAAGGTTCACATGCAATACACTGAAGAGAACTGAAACTAAAAAAAAGAGAGCATCTAGCTATACCATGAAAATCCACGCAAAGAGCCAATCATTCACATAAGCAAGCAACACTTGTGTTAATGGTTAAGCCTTTTGTATACTAGAAACTAGACAAAAACTTATCTTGTTGGTAAGTTCAAAAACACCAAATAACATCCTAAGTAAAAATATCTAAAAAAAACCTACCCTGCTCAATAAGGATATCGTCCACCACCTTGGCAACCTATCACAAGAATGAATCAAAACATAAAAAAAACCAAAACATGCGTAAAGAACATAAACCCAGAAGCAAACAACTGGAGACTAAACCCAAAGAAGAATTTCCAATCAAACCTTATTGAAATGCCCATACTGCCTGTTACCAAGACCAAACACTCCATACTTAAGGTTTTGTAACCACTCCCCTCTCTCTTGGCCTTGTACAAACAATCACACAATCAATAAACTAATCATATTCTACTCTCGAAATCTAACATCATTTCTAGGTAAATCCAATGGAATCTTACCTCAGCAGGGCCTAGAAAGAAACCAAATATTCAGTATGTTACATTAATCTAAAATTAATCAGACCTCAGTAGGAATTTATGATTATAGGAGACAATTATGAAAAAGGCCTTCCTATGCATGTTTTCTTTCCTATCAGAGACAATAGTGCAAAGCATATCCACTAGACACACTACCCTTTCCCATACACAAACACTTCAATCCTCACCAAAGTGTTCCAGGCCAGAAGTTTAGTTTTTTACTGTATACAATCTAACATAATTAAGACATGGCCCAAAAAAAAAGATGAGATGTTTATAAATATAAACAAAACAAACCTGCAAGATCTTGCTTGGCAAAGAGACGATTTATGCATCTCAACAAGCTGTTCACAAATTTTAGCATAAACAGCAATCTGTTTCCTGAGAGTTTGAAGCTACTCATCAGTCATAACCTTGACATACATTGCTCCATTAATAGTACTACCCCCAGCTGCAGCATTCTCAGCTCTCTGGCTATGATTCTCCAACGATTCTTGATTATCCCATTCCATTTTTCACTTCGCAAAACATTTATCACCACAGTAAACAACTCTACTGCTGTTGGAATTCTCTCTGTGACAAGAGAAGTCACAAGTCAAGTCTCTTCGAGTATTAAAACTAAAACAAAATAAAATAAAAAAATTAAAATTGAGATACTGTAGTATTGTTCTAGCTTTGTTTTGCTCAATACCCCCTGCAATATAAATTACACTGTTAAGAAAGAAAATCATAGATAACCAAAACTAGAATGCCAGAAAAATCACACTTTAGAGGAATTACATAATCTTAAAAGATTCTCACCTGGCATGGCATCAAGAACATCATGCATGACAGTAGCTCAAAGCTCTAAGTCAAAGTGACTTTCAACATGTTGCTTGGTGACAGTCTTGGGAGCATTCTCTTTTCATGCTGATGTTATTGATGCTAACTTCTTCCTCTTCTAGATTACAAAAAGGAACAAATGAATAAGCGTATGATACAACTCAGCCATTTTTAAGAGAATTCCCATATTTACATTGCTTTTAATTGTTCTGCTTAAAAGGGCATGACACAACTCAGCCAGTTTTAAGATCAAGTTGAACCAAAAAATAGGAATCAACTCAAATAAGGTACCACATTCTTACCTTCATTATTTTTCCAAGGGATGCATCCAGAAAGACAGGCAGAGTTAGAAGCAGAAGTGTATGGCAGCTATGAAGTTGGTTTAAAAAAAGACAATAAATACGAGCTATTTTGCATTTGATATAATGTAATTATGGGGGATTATACATACCTTTGAAATGG
Organism: Boswellia sacra; assembly: GCA_013180625.2. Lineage (NCBI taxonomy): Eukaryota > Viridiplantae > Streptophyta > Magnoliopsida > Sapindales > Burseraceae > Boswellia > Boswellia sacra. The sequence goes on along the minus strand of SNVD02013559.1, from coordinate 709,843 downwards.
CAACAGCTTCATCCAGAGCAGGCGGTGGAGTATCTAATAACTCTCCCAATTTTAGTCCCCCAAACTGTTTGACGAACCAAATCAGCTTTCTCCTGGGCATGTATCGCCCAAAGCAGCTTTCTCTTAACCCTCAGCTTCCTCTCCAACTTACAAGGAATCGGACGTCGCCATAGAGGAACAAGACCCTTATACAAACTGCAAAAATTCAAGAAAATTGGTTATAGATGGACTCCCACACAGTTTTGTTTACATTTCAGAGAACAAAAAGGAGCAACATTAAATAAGCCTGCCCGAGCAATTGCCACCTGTTAAGATTTTTTTTTTTTAAATCAATCTAACAAGGGAATTATGTTGATACAAGTCCTTACATTGTACTTAAGTATGTAGAAAGACGAATCACTAGCAATTGCCACCAAATCACCACTATCAGCCCAATACAGATTCTGGGATGTTTTAAAAGCATAATTAATATAATCCATAAAGCAATCATAGCTTGAAATGATAAAAAATGGAAACAGTCTATTTTAGGCACATTAGCACTTACTTTCACAGTAACATCAATTCGTCTAATCAATCTGGCATTCAGCCCAGTCATAAAAGCAAATAAAATCATTTGAGCACACTGCCAGCAAAGTGCCCCCATAAGTGCACATTGGATCTATTTCTCCAGGCCAAAGCTGTGTATATAATATACTCACCATCTCCACAGACAACAACAAACCTCCCATTAGGATTGTGCTTCAAGCTCTACAAGACAAAAAGAAATACAGTAATAACAATACCAATAACAACAGAAAGACCAAGAGACCATATAAACATATTAGATAAAACCTTATTCCTCCATATCATTACACTTTAATTGGCAAATAAAGAAAAACCTTGAAAAGTACAAGTTAGTACGGAATAGACTCTCCCATCATGTCCTTTAAACTCTTCAGAAACTACTATAACTTTTTCATTTGATCTCTACACACCTAAAACCTACTTAAAGAGGTGACTTCTGAAATCCTGATGACTATTAAAAGCAAATGGTATCTGAAATAAATCAAGAAAAAAATTTCCAGCAGATAGAAAAATAGGCAACGTGGAACAAGTAAAATTATATCTTAAGCAGCAAAAATTGATAGTCTGTTTCTACATATACATGATTAAAGTAGCAAATGTTTAGATATACATCTATGAATGTGCTTCGAAAGATTTACACTAAATAAAACATGGTGAGGAAGGAAGCAGAGAAAAGATAGAAATGCATCAAACAAAACACATCTGGGACAAATAAAAGTAGGCAGCAAAATGCCAACTCACCTGTGGGTAAAGATCACAGGTTCCTAATTCCTTAATAGCCAAAGGCAATCTTTCTCCATCAGTAACCTAAGATGCAAGAGAAGCCAATTACTTAAACCGTCATCTATTTTAGACACGTAACATACAGCAAAGGAAGCAGACAGTCTAAGCTCAAACCTCAAAATCTGCTCCAACACTCTTGATGTTCACAGTTTGAATTTCATTGTGCTTAGCCCATATGATCTTTCCACTATTATCCATATTAGCTACAGGTTCTTCACAACCAATTTTCACCATGATGGTTCCTTCATCATAACCAATTACAATTATGTGCAATGAAATGAATAGTAACAGCATCATGATAAATAAATAAATAAATAAGTGATTAAAAAAAAGTATATTTTTAAGTATGCATTAAACAGAAATTTATAACTTCAGTAGCATATATAAATATAACTCTCCAAAAGCTTAACCGAAGATAATTGATGTTTTTGAAACACCAGAACACATTCTCTAATGTATAGATATCTACTGGAGACCCCATACATACAAGATTAACAGCAATAAAATTTATATCACATATGTATATGGAGAAACTCCCTTGCGAGAACCTTTCATATACCCAACAGCCCAAACTCTGTCCAGACCATAATTCAACGTGTTCTCAAGCCTGCAAGACAAGAAACTCAGTTTAGAAACATTTCAAAGAACTTTATATGGCTCAATCAGATATAACTAATATTCAAAAAATAATAATCATGATGACGATTATTATAATATAAAAGAAACTGGAGGATTTTTTTTCACACACGCATGGTTAAAAAAAATCCATAGTTTGATATTAAGCTTTCTATTTCAAAGCATTTACCAACCTAAAGGATATAAAGTCTAAATAACCAATGGATAATTTAAAGTACATCAAAGCTTGAATTTAAATTTGGAAATAAAATCTGATTGTGAACAAAAAATTACTAGCAGATGAAAGCCAAGCATAATCCATAAGCTTATAAACCTTGAAAAGTAAATAGAGCAGCTAAAAGGTTACCTATAAGTAGTTGCATGCCAAATACGAACTGTCCCATCCTCAGAACCTGTTATTATAATTGGAAGTTCAGGACGAAAACATACTATAGAGACATTATGAGTATGCCCTTCCAGCGTCTGGACACAACTTTTGGTTTGATAATCCCACCCCTATTTCATATAATATATTCATTATGTACTCGACATCAATATAAATAGACAACCAAAACATGGCGAAACAAAAGAAGAGTTGGTGCCAAACCTTAGCAGTGTGATCATCTGAACCAGTGATCAGATAAGGTTTATCACCTCCAGTAAAATAATCAACACAATTTACTCATTTCTGATGAGCATCCAACGTGAAATTTGGACAAGATAAGCGTAAATTCTTTGTTGGGAAGCCCATCAGACAGACCTCTATCAAAAGCAGGCTGAGTTTGAACCTGGACCTTTACTGCCTCAAAGGGGCAAAGTGTAACATCAGCGATCACCTCAACAGATGCAGAGCCAGCAAGGTAGATTAAGGTCTTATACTTCGCATAAAGAAGTCATAAGATCAGCTAGATTTACTTATCACACGATAAAGAAGTCATAAGATCAGCCTCTCCAAAACTATTTCTTTCTCAAAAATCAGTAGTAGCACAATGATCCAACTACATTAAAACAAAAGGAAAAATAAATAACATGTAAAGTATATACTTCAACACTTAATTGTATAATAAAAAATTAAGGCATTTATAAACATATTATATATAACAATAACCACTTTTTAACAATTATAAAAAATAATATATCTATTGAAACTAAAAATCATACATATGCATACAACAACCAAGATTACCAATCTATCTGCACAAGAGAACTTAGAAGATGTCAAAATAGCTCTAAAGGATGAAAAGCTTAAGAAACAAGTGACTAGGATATCCTAAATAAGTTTAGAAGTCAATAATTATAAATCAAAAAATTCTAACTCATTTTAATTTGCAAAACTGATTCCCATACATTGCAGCACTACTAATGCACATAAGAAAAGATAAATATAAATATACCAAGCAACATGCTTCATAGCCCCAAAAACTGCAAGATAGCCTAAGTCTACCAAGGATAAGTATTAACCAAAAATTAATTGAAGTCTAGCAAAATTATATAATAAATGAGAAATTTTTGTGTACAGACCCTGCAACTATAATCCTACACTAACAAGCAAAGAACTGGATCTTTTGCAAATGATTTTAGTCAAGAAATAATTTAAAGGAAAAACTTAAACTTAGAATCACAAAAAATAGTATAAATTATTATCACTTAAAATCATTATACTATAAAATTGGTACTGGAAGATCTCCTATTAATAACATAGTACCAAAACGAATCTCCTTAACTAAAGGGCTACCAGTGATATCAAAGGAAATATGCCCACTATATTATTCCTTTTCTGATGTTAATTGTCTTGATTTTGCACTTAGCAAAAAAAAAAAAAAAAAAAAAAGAAGAAGAAAGAAAAGAAAAGAAACAAGCTCGTTTCTACTTCCCAAGAAAGAGCCATAATATTAATTTATTATTGACAACTATGGAAACGGGTTAAAAAATTTTGATGATATAAGCCAAAATTTAATATACGAAGTCAAGATCAATGAGTTATGAAGTGGATAAGTAAATTTAATGTGATTATAATAATATAAAGTGAATGTAAGCTAACAGGGATATCTATGGAGAATCACATGTTTTCTACCTAATAAAGACCACAACATGTGAGAACAAATATAATATACATCTACTTGTACATAAAGTTGATACCAACATGGATTGTGTACATTTAAAACTACAAAATGTAAAGATAGTACTCATGAAAAAATGGCGTATAAAGGGTAGAAACAGGTACTTTAATTATCAATCAATCAAGAGATAAAGAGAAGTTAATTGGTGGCAATTGATGACTTGACAAGAGATGAGTTTATAATCAATAATCTAAATTAGAAACTAAATCAAAGCAAAGATAACAAATAAATGAATAATTGAATTAAAATTGATACGCAATAATATACAAACGAATCAAACATCATATAATTGAAAGTAAAAGCTCAATAAAAAATTACTTTTTCCTGGAGAGCAAAGTGGCGCCAATGAAAGAACCACTTTGGAGAGAACTCCCGTCTCATTTAGAGGAAAGCCGAAAACCAGCGTCCGCCAGAGCACTTACCATCACCTCTCTCGAAGGCTGAGAAGACATTGCGAAGGTTCCTTGTCACACCCTTTTTTATATAATTATATATAACATTACTGAATTCTCTAATTTTCTCTCACTAAAATTACCAAAGACCCATTTCACCACTAACAAATAAACAATAAATTATAAAATAAAAAAATTAAGCGTGAGAAGAAGAAGCTTACTTGGTTTGATGTTCTGAGGTTTGAGAAGTGTTTTGTTTAGTAAGAGTGAAGGAGATGGAGTTCAGTTTGGTTGGTTGCTTTGTCTCATACTTTTACGGTTTGGGTTGGTAAAAGCGGACAAGATTTCAGATCTGGAGGATTATTGGGCGTCAGATTGTACGGTTAGCGTTTACAGTGGTGCATGGTTGATGAACACTTAAATATGCATATTTAATAAGAGTTTAGTTCATCATATTGCATTAATAGTGTCATTAAATTCCTCAACATAAGCATATTTGTAGCATTTACATCTTTGGAATTAATTTCTCTTAATTTTGGTTTTGTTACAGGTTCGGTAAAATGGGCATAACTCTGTATTTATAGATCAGAATGATACAATTATTAATGTTTTGGAAAGCTGATTTAATTGTCTACAAGATTTCATTTCACAAGCATCATCAAATTCGGGCTCTTAGTGGACCAAAATTGGGCTTGAAGTGAACCCATCTATAGTCTCGGCCCAGTCTGACCAAGCCTCAGTATTTGGACCGTATCTCTCAAAATACGTATCCAAATTGTACAAATCAATATGTTCTAGAAAGCTGAGAGAAATATCTACAACTTTCATGAAGACATGTGATTAAAATTCACAACATTTCGATGTCAAAATTGATGGTCAAAGTCGGTGCCTAATGATCCCAATTGTCAAAGATATTTACAACTAATATTTGACAATTATGCCCTTGTAATTTGACAAGTTTGCCCCTGGATGTATCTATAAATAGAGGTGCCTTGTGACCCATTAGGGCATCTTGGCCTTGGCTGGAATATTTTGGCTTTGGCTAGGATCTTGTATTTTGTTTTGTGTGTTTATGTTATTAATGAATTTTCTTTCTCTTACATTTTATTTTCTTTCTATTATAATGTTCTTCTAATTTCTCTTTTGCTAAGGTGAAAGGGTGAAACCCTTGATATGAGAATAAGGATTCTCTAACCCTTAATATGTGCTTAATAATCTTAATCTTATAATGTTTATTCAATATGATTTATATTTAATTTCTTAATCAATCTTGACACCACTCGTAAAGTGGAGGTCTTGATCCATTGTCGACAATCCTTGGCACATCAAATGCTTGGATCCTTTCTAGATGATGTATGGTTCTTCCTTACCGACACGAATCTAGTTAGGAACCTTGATTTGTTGTAGACATATGTGATTGGCACATTGGATGCTTGAACCCATTTACAAGAAGTGGTATAAATATTGGTAATGAAACAAATATAATTCATATAACTAAAATGGGTTAATTATCCTTATTTGAAATATCAAGGGCGGATCCCCTAACCTTAGCCTTCATTGTTATTGTGTTAATTCCTCTTGTATTTTAATTATTCTATTGTTTATGAACTTTTTATTTTATTTACTATGGTAGGTTCTACCACCTTATGAAATTGTTCTTTAATTTACTATGGTTGGTTATACCACCTATTTCCATGGATGGTTTTACCTCCTCTTGCTTTTTGTTTTATATTTGAATGGTCGGTAATACCACCTACCATCTTACATACTTGTTGATATTATCATGTCACCTCTTTGAATCATCCATATCACATTTGCTTAGCTTATAATTTGTAACGCTTAAATTCCCTTCCTCGTGGATCGACCCCGGTCTCACCGGGTTTTATTACTTCGACACTCCTATACTTGGGAGACAATCCTTTTTCGGATGTGTCAAGTTTTTGGCGCCGTTGCCGGGGAAGGTAAAAATTGGCGTACAAAATTGTAAGTATTCTCTTTTCTCATTTCTATTTTTATTTTTCTTGTATGTGTTTCTCTTTTCTCTCCCCATTTCTATTTTTATTTTTCTTGCATGTGCTCATCTTTTCTTTCTCTTTGTATTAGTTGGTAGAATTGTTTGTAGCCACTCATCTTCTTTGGAAAACATGCTCATACCCAACCAAGGACATTAATGGATTACATAAGAACTCATGCACAATCATGCATAGTCTTCCCTCATGATGCAAAATATTTCAACCATGAATCGGATTTCATTCAATTCTTACCCCACTTTCATGGCCTAGATGTTGAAAACCCATTTTTGCATTTGAGAGAATTTAAAGATTTTTGCAATATCTATTGTGACCTAAATTGTAGCATAAACATCTTTAGATTAAAGCTTTTTCCTTTTTCTTTAAAAGATAAAGCTAAGATATGGCTACAAAATCTTAGGTCAAGATCCATTAGCTCATGGGATGAAATGCAACAACAATTTCTTAAAGAATTCTTTCCTCCCTATAGAACAAATTCTCTCAAAAATCAAATCACCAATTTCACTCAAAAACAAGGAGAGACCTTTTACCAATGTTGGGATAGGTATAAAGCATTGCTTAATACTTGTCCTCATCATGGTTTGGAAACATGGGAACTAGTTTTAACTTTCTATGAAGGTCTTACACATCAAGCTAGGCAAATGATAGAATTAATGTGTGATGGACAATTTGAAGATAAATACCCAGATGAAGCCATGGATTTCCTAGACTTAGTAGCAAAAAATGCCCAAAATTGGAATAATGTTGACACCTATGAGGTGCCAAGAACATCTAGTAGAGGCATTTATAACTTTAGGGAGAATCATGATCTTCATGCTAAATTTTCATCCCTAGCTAGAAAAGTCGAGGATTTAGAAATGTGGTCTATGCAAGAAATTGTTTGTCACACTTGTAATTCTAGTGATCATCCAACAGATGATTGCCCAAAGGTGCCTACCTTTAGAAAAAGTCTCCATGACCAAACCAATGTTTTAAACACTTTCCAAAGGTCAAATCCTAATCCTTACTCACAAAAGTTTGGATGGAAAAAGCACTTGAATTTTGATTGGAGGAATGATAATCATGCACAATCTTACCAGCCTCCCTTTCAATCATGTCAAAATTTTCAAAAAGCTCATGATCATGCATCTTATAAGGATCTTGAAGAAACATGGAATTCATTCATTGCAAAGCAAGAGGCTTTTAATAGTCAGGTTTCTCAAACTATGGCAAACTTGAATGATGCTCTTGAAAAACTTGCATTTGCATTTAGTACTCATGAGAAAGGCGTGTTTCCATCTCAACTCGAGCCAAACCTCATCAATCCACATGTGAGTAATCCAAGTAGCCAACATCTTCTCGAAGATTTGGTAAGTGCTCTTCTCGAAGATTCGGTAAGTGCTCTTCATGATGGTAAGGTTGATCAAGAACATCTTCCTAACCCTTATGAGAAAGATGATGAATCAATCCTAAAGGGTAAGGAAGAGGTTAATCAACTTACACCTAACAAAGAAAAGACCGAATCCTCACTTATGTATCATGCAAAGGAATTTAACCAAAATTTTGATATTAATGAATTTCTCGAGCATGATGAAAATGAGGAAGCTAATAGGACAAAAACTAACGTGGAAGACTATATCCAAAATGAGAATTTTTCAACTCCTTCGGAAATCGGGTTACCTAGTTCTTTTGAACCAAGTATGCAACTAGTGCCAATTGCTTCTAAAGAATTTTCATTGCTTGATTTTGTACAGGTGAAGGAGATTAAGATTTGGGAGCCATGGTTCGAAAAAAGGGAGGAGCAAACATCCACACTCAATAATGCATGCTTTAAGGACAAACAAACTCAGATAGTGGTAATCTCTTTCATTCTCACAAATAAAGGAAAAAGAAAGGTAACACCTCAATGGCATATTTTTGACCGTGGTAAATCACTTTCGAAGAGATCCCTCTTTTTGCATTTCTTTATAATGATTGATCAAATTTTATCCATCTATGCCATATTTTCATTTTTTTTTATTCTTGATTTTTGCTATCATTTCTAGTTTGTTTTTATTTTATTTTGTGTGCGTTTATTTTAGTTGTGTGTTTTTATTTTATTTCCCGGTCAAGTGGCGGATACGGTACTCCGTGACTTTTAAAGTCGGTTTTTCAGTTCCCTAAAAACTGTTGCTCACCTTGAATCCATTTTCTTTTCTTCTCTCTCATTTTCTTCACATGGATACCATTCTCTCAAAATTGCACAAACATTTTCCCTCTCTTCCTCAAAATGATTTGCTTAAAATTTATAAAGCTCGTGCAGAAAGACTAAGATTGTTGATGCGTAAGGGTATTCCTGCTGATTTAAGATGGCTAATTGAAGCCAAGGTTCGATTCTCTTGTGAGTTTTCAGATAATCTTGTTTCCCATATGCTAGGTTTGGGAAAAAGCTCTTATGCCAAAAAGCGAAGAGCGAAAAGGTTACAAGTTTGTCCCAGATGTGCAAGATGGACTTGTAACCAGCGTTGCCGCTCCTTGGGATATTTGTCTAACAATCGAGAGGATAAACTACAGTTCATCAAGAATGGACTGAGTAAGGAGTCTTTGGATGATATCCGAACGACTCTTGAGACGCATTCTTGTGGACTTGTGCAGCGTGAAATTTTTAATTTGTGGACACAATTCCGAGATGAGCAGGAACGCTATAGTCTTGAGAATCTGACTCAAAACGACCCTGTTTGCCAGTTTATAAGAAAACTGGATGGGAAGCATATCCCCAACTCATAGAAGGTGTTTAAGCCGTTTCTGGACGTAAAACCAGAGGAAGATGTGAGCCACAGTCACAACTACTTGTACATATGCATGCGTGCCATCATTTTTGAATTTTAATGCCTCATAGCTGTCATTTTTGAATTTGCATCTTTTGTTTGACTTATGGTGTCCTATTTCATCGTCTTTTTTTGAATTTCTATGCATAATTGTCAAAATTTTCAACAAGCAACCGAGCTACCTATTTAGATGTCATCATTAGTATACGTTTTTGCACTCCATAAATACCCCATCTCTTATTCTCTTCTTCACACATAGTTAGAGAGTTACATAGACATGGAGGGAACTTCAAAACGTCAAATCCAAAGGATATGTGTATTCTGTGGATCTCGACCAGGTAAAAGTGAAGAGTTCATAGAAGTAGCGAATTATCTTGATAGGCTACTGGCTGAAAGAAAGATTCATGTGGTTTATGGGGGCGGTAGCCTCGGGTTAATGGGTTGTGTGTCAACAGCTGCACATGTAGGAGGTACTCAAGTTTTAGGAGTTATTCCTAAAGCTTTGGCTGTAGAAAGTATTGTTGGAAAAACGGTTGGGAAGGAGTTACAGGTCTCCTCTATGCATGAACGCATGGCACATATGCTCATCAATTCAGATGCCTTTATTGCTTTACCAGGTGGCTTTGGCACTCTTGAAGAAATTTTTCAAATTGCCTCTTGGGCCCAACTGAATCTCCATCAAAAACCCATAGGTTTGTTGAATGTCAAAAATTTCTTTGATCCTTTGATAAGTTTTGTTGATGCAGCTGTGGAACAGAATTTTATCCCTCATTCAGCGAGAAAGATCCTTATTTCTGCCACTTCTGCTGGTGAGCTACTTGACAAATTACAAGAAGTTGAGTATGAACCTGACCCAGCTAGTACTCAAATTAATTGGGCAGGAGGGCAAAACAAAAAGTGCAAATTGGATTTGAATCTCCGTTTGTAATTTTTTTCTTCTTGTCCTTTATTTTATTTTATTTTACTTTTAGCATGTTATTTTATGAGTCTTTCAGGTCATCTCTCTTGAATAACAGAAGCTTCAGGTAATGTCTCCTATACTTTATCTCTCTACATTTAAACATTGAGGACAATGTTTCATTTGGTTGGGGGGGAAGGATAGTAGACATAAGTGTGTCTTGAAATTTTACTTTTTCTTGCAAAAAAAAAAAAAAAAAAGAAAGCGAGTTAGTAATTAGATTCAGAGTGCGGTGTAAGGAGTTCAAATCCTCTTGAGACGCATTCTGGGTCAGGAATGGCAGAGTAGGGAGGACCAGTTTGAACTCTTGAAACCCATTCTAACCAATTTGTCATTTTATTCTTGCATTTTTAAGACTTATTTGATATTATTTAGTCTTGATTTTTGAATTTTATAACAAGGAGGTCTTATTCATTTCACTTTGAATCATTCAAATCTATGAACTCTCACAACCTTATCATTTAATAAATTGTGTGCTTATGTGCTCATTAAGCAAGTATCTATGAATCTTTCTTCACACACACACATACCTTGATGTATGATTGTGGGTGGCGAAATGAAATATTGCAATATTTGAGTTCTTTTGTTTTGTTTAGGATAACAACAAAAGGAAGGGGAAAGTTTAAAAAAAAAAAAAAATGAAAAATAAAAGAAAAAAAAAAAAAAAGAGAGAAAGCAATGGTGGATAAGTTTGGTCTTGTAGCCTCCTTAATTCGAGCAATTAAGCCCGAGGGGTGCCTCAACACCTAATACCCTAAGACCAACTGGTTTGGGAGCTATTGGCCCAAAGCTCGCTACATGGATTAAGGAGAAAGCTTAATGGGATTGAACATTGCACTATCCACAAGTTTCTAAGCAAAAATAAAGCATCGGCAACCCGAGTCGTTAAGCTCGTAGGGGTGTCTTAACACCTAATGCCCTAAGGCCAACTGGTCTAGGAGTCATTAGCCTAAGGCTCGCTACATGGGTTAAAGATGCATTCTTTCAAAAAAAAAAAAAAGAGAAAAAAAAATGTATAAAATGAATGAATACCCCCTACCTAAGGTTGTTAGCCTTAACAAATACTAGAACCGATATGGCTTATTTCTAATAAGCCCCATAGTCATGTGTCAACTGAGCACAAAAGAAGGTTTGTGGATATCTTGACTGAAGGGTACATGAGTCATTTAAATAAAAAATCAGTTGAGAGTTTGTTTATTTGGATAAAATCAAGGAGAGTGCAATAATGACCACCTTGGATGTAAAATTCTATAAATCACTTCTAAATAATAACGCTTTAATTGCTAGGGACTAGCAATAAGCTAGTTGGGGGGTGTGATGAACACTTAAATATGCATGTTTAATAAGAGTTTAGTTCATCATATTGCATTAATAGTGTCATTAAATTCCTCAACTTAAGCATATTTGTAGCATTTGCATCTTTGGAATTAATTTCTCTTAATTTTGGTTTTGTTACAGGTTCGGTAAAATGGGCATAACTCTCTATTTATAGATCAGAATGATACAATTCTTAATGTTTTGGAAAGCTGATTTAATTGTCTACAAGATTGCATTTCACAAGCATCATCAAATTCGGGCTCTTAGTGGACCAAAATTGGGCTTGAAGTGAACCCATCTACAGTCTCGGCCCAGTCTGACCAAGCCTCAGTATTTGGACCGTATCTCTCAAAATACGTATCCAAATTGTACAAATCAATATGTTCTAGAAAGCTGAGAGAAATATCTACAACTTTCATGAAGACATGTGACTAAAATTCACAACATTTTGATGTCAAAATTGATGGTCAAAGTCGGTGCCTAATGATCCCAATTGTCAAAGATATTTACAACTAATATTTGACAATTATGCCCTTGTAATTTGACAAGTTTGCCCCTGGATGTATCTATAAATAGAGGTGCCTTGTGACCCATTAGGGCATCTTGGCCTTGGCTGGAACATTTTGGCTTTGGCTAGGATCTTGTATTGTGTTTTGTGTGTTTATGTTATTAATGAATTTCCTTTTTCTTACATTTTATTTTCTTTCTATTATAATGTTCTTCTAATTTCTCTTTTGCTAAGGTGAAAGGGTGAAACCCTTGATATGAGAATAAGGATTCTCTAACCCTTAATATGTGCTTAATAATCTTAATCTTATAATGTTTATTCAATATGATTTATATTTAATTTCTTAATCAATCTTGACACCACTCGTAAAGTGGAGGTCTTGATCCATTGTCGACAATCCTTGGCACATCAAATGCTTGGATCCTTTCTAGATGATGTATGGTTCTTCCTTACCGACACGAATCTAGTTAGGAACCTTGATTTGTTGTAGACATATGTGATTGGCACATTGGATGCTTGAACCCATTTACAAGAAGTGGTATAAATATTGGTAATGAAACAAATATAATTCATATAACTAAAATGGGTTAATTATCCTTATTTGAAATATCAAGGGCGGATCCCCTAACCTTAGCCTTCATTGTTATTGTGTTAATTCCTCTTGTATTTTAATTATTCTATTGTTTATGAACTTTTTATTTTATTTACTATGGTAGGTTCTACCACCTTATGAAATTGTTCTTTAATTTACTATGGTTGGTTATACCACCTATTTCCATGGATGGTTTTACCTCCTCTTGCTTTTTGTTTTATATTTGAATGGTCGGTAATACCACCTACCATCTTACATACTTGTTGATATTATCATGTCACCTCTTTGAATCATCCATATCACATTTGTTTAGCTTATAATTTGTAACGCTTAAATTCCCTTCCTCGTGGATCGACCCCGGTCTCACCGAGTTTTATTACTTCGACACTCCTATACTTGGGAGACAATCCTTTTTCGGATGTGTCAATGGTACTCACGGTTTAGACGTAAGTAGATCGGCATGAAGGCTGCAAATCAAGACTATACGCAGATCGACGACGGTGGAATAAACGTAGATTGGCGACGGTGGACTAGAAGCTTTGCTGCGACGGTGGACTAGACGCAGATCGGTAGAGCAAGTCACAGACTCGCGGAGGAGCGGCGACGGTGGCAAAATAGATTGGGATTTGGGGGAGGGTAGCGTGGTGTAGCTTCCCTCCCATATCATGTCAGAAACGCGAATTCAGAGAAGAAAAAGATGATGAAGACAACTAAAAGCAGAGAAGACGACCCAAGTGAAACTATTAGGAATTAGGGTTTCGAAATCATCACTTTCTTTATATAGTTTATTAAATTTCAAGAAAATCCCCATCTATTAAGACTTATCAAAATTGTCCCTGCAAATTAAATAAGAATCCATATATTTTATAAATTTTCAAATACTTTATAATACAGAGCAAGACAAAAAGTTTTGTTACTGTACATGCTTATCTAAATACTTTACACTATCTAAAAATATGATAAATATATAATATAGTCAAAATAATTAGTGACAAGTATGAACAAAATGTGGGTTTGACTTTTTTATTAATGTTATATTTCTCACTTTTCATAAAAACTGTCAAATAAAAAAAACACAGAGTGACAAATATATGAAAAATTCTTGCAATGGTTTTTCCTCCTCTTGGGCACAAAGGCACACAAACTTATGTTCCAAATTTTGTTTGGCTCTCTTCACTGCAATATTGGTCCGTCCACCATTCTTTCTGAAAATCTAGGCTACCAAAGGAATGGGCATATCTTTTGCCCTCTAAATGATCTCTTTGGGCTCTTTAACCTTGGGCTCTTTAACCTTAGGCTCTCCCTTCTTAGGCTTCTTATTTGTGGCCACCTTTCCAGTAGTCCCTTCAACCTTGGACTTTCCCTTCTCTTAGCTCACTTAGCCTTGCTTGAACTACTTTGTTTAAAGGAGTTCATGACTTGCTCCTCAGTCAAGCCTAACCCAATCATGTTGGTTGTTAGAGAAGGTACTTGAATATAATTGGGTAGTGGGTTGATTCTTGTGTTGGGCGTATGCGTCTCCAGGTAAATAATCTGGCCCTTGTCGATCAAGTCTTATATCTTATAGCGGAGATGACTACAACCATCAATCTTATGACCAATCACTTCGTGGAATTCACACTTCTTATGATCCCTCTAATTCCTTGGTAATGGATTTGGAAGCTCTCTTGATGGTAATAGCTGCAAGACCCCTTCGGCTTTGAATCTTGCAAAGATCTTGGATAGTGGTCTCCCCAAGTGACTGAACTTCCTTTTCAGTACGACCGCCTTCACCTTAAATGTTTCGTGCTAGACCCACTACCTTGGTGATACTGCACTTGACTTTTTCGAGGGTAGCTATTGTTACTTATTTTCTAGCTGCATTCCAAATCTTCTATTTGGATGCCCAAGTCATACAAATCTTCAAATGTATTAATAGGGAAGCCTGCCAATCTGTCATTGATGAAGGCATGGGCTTTATTGATCACCATGCAGACGTGGTCCTTCTTTGCAGGCCTAGTAGTCATCTTGGCGACCTTGGCCTTCTAACAGACTAGATGCTCTAAGCAGGTCTCATTGGGGTTTTGACGTTTCATCTCTAAATTCCTCAAAGTTACCCCCAGTTGGGTATTATGACAGTACTGCTCTACAAATTGTTTGAAAAGTTCCTCCCAATCTTTTTGAACTCTCTTCGGGAGGTCACTGTGCCATACTACTATATTTTTTTCTAGGAATAGCATGAAGCACTTTCATATGTGCTCTTTTGACAAAGGAGTGGTTGGCCATGATAGTTGCATATTGTCTATAGTACGTCTTAGGTTTGCCCTCTCCATTAAACTTGGGTAGGTATGGTTAGCAAAACTTTGGCGATAAGTAATTATCTATAATGAGTAGGATATTGTCTAGATCTTTGACCTCTTTTAGTCCATTCTTCTTCAAAAGAGATTTAACCTTCTCTACGTCTTTGGCCAACTGCTTAACTGAATTGGCTCTTCTTAACTGATTGGGCTTTTCCCCAATCTCTGCCTTGGCTAGTCTTACCATCATCACCACTGTTACCCTCGAGTGGCAAATGGTTCATGTAATTGGGCCCATTCCATAGAGCTTTGATGAGTTAGGCCATTTGTTGTTTAAGCATGGTGATGTCAGCCTTTACTTGAACCATTTCAGCATTGTTATTATTGGGTGTAGTCGTTTTATCAACTGGTTCTTCTTGCCTTGTCAAATGACCACCTCGTCTAGCCCAAGCTATGATGGCTAAAACAAAGGTGTTCATGCCATGCATGCATGATATGATACATGCTCATACAAAGGCATAGACACGCTTTCAGCCTTTTGACCTTTTTTCTCCCACACACGTAGAGTTGAGTCTCTTTTCCTAGGATTTTTTGCCTTATTTTTAAGACATCGTCATGGGTTGTGGGAATTTGAGATTCTCTCACCTATTTCTAACAAGCATGATGATGTTGAATTTTCCATGATTATCGTAACGTGGCTTTTTAAACGTCATGATAACCTTAACTTATGGCACATGTCCCTATTTTGTTCTTGTGGGTGAGTCAACATATGGCATTCATTCATGGTTCCATGATGTTTGAGTTGATGTCATTCTAATCCTAGGGAATTTACATCCATAAACATGCATTTCAACATCGATTTTGGATATTTATCATATTAGAAATTTCTAGAGTCGTCTATATGGGCTTAAATCTCAATAATCCAACGGTTTGGGCTTCTTCGAGTGAGAGATGGCCCCTTGGGCTGGTCTTTTTTATACCAATTCAATGGTACGTGCTCAGAGGTGGTGATACCAACGAGTCATTTAGAGGTCAAACTAAGCGAAAAGCCTCTTATGCCAATGCCACATGGCTAGTTTAGGCAATTTGTGATCATTGTGTGTAAAAAGTGTCGTGATGCAAGGACTAAAAATGGCAACATGAGCTCTTAGAATTTGGTATCCCAATCGAAATCAACTTCTCTTATCGTTAGTGGAGTCATCACTATGAATGGGGCGTTTATCTTGCTAGAGCGTTTGCGACCACGACACTATATCAAAGCCTATTTCGAGACTTAAGGGAACACAAACGAGCCTGGATATGCCTTAAGAAACAAAGTTGCCATCCAATTATTCAATTGAGAATGAATAGAGACAATCTGATCCATCGCTTCAGGACCTAAACTACCCTTATCCTCTTAGAATTGGGTTCAAAAAGTTAGGTAAGAGTCTTTCAACCTGCCCAAATCGACATCTGGCCTCCACCAGGGTATACCAAATAAGAATAACTCGTATCGACATATAGTCCACTTAAAAGGTTCGTTTTATGCACACATTTTCATTTTATCTCCTTTAAGCAACTAAGGTGATTATTCAATCAAATAGCAGTTGTATATTCACACAAAGAAAGATGGAGGAGAATTGAATTATATTTTCTTCAAAGATAGAGGAAAGCTAAGAGGATTACATTGCTCTTTAGCAAATAAAGTAAATTCTACTTTAACACTTCAAATTTAACATTCATTCATCATTCATTCAAATATCAAATATAAATAGCCACTTCAAGACTCAATAGATAATGAATTCCTTACCACCATATATGAGTCTATTTAATATCTATTAAGCCTCTTCAAGCATTTACTTATACATCCATTCATTATAAGTAATAGTCTCACACCATCAATATGAGTCCATCATTACTTAATGGCATTATCATAATCATATTTCTAATCATATTATATTCATACATTCATTTATATCAAAATACAAAGCCATCATCTAGAATCACGGCATCCTAGCCGAGATTTGATAATTATATCATTGCATTCTACTTGTTACTATTCTAGCATAATTGATATTAATTCATAAGGGGTCATGGCATTTCTAGCTTAATTCAAACAATCGAAAACAATTAAAATCAAATATGGCTATTTTAGCTCAATCCAAGTATTCGAGGGGTAATAAGGTAATTCTCATTTATTCTATGCTATTTCCTAGCATGCTTCAAAGCAATCATAAATTTGCCTAGCATGATTCTACTTATGAGCTCCTAAGAATGATTGTAAGCATTTGCAAAGAAATTAAAATTCTTAAACATGATTCTAATAAAGAAAGGATAATGGACTTACCTCGACATGCTTATCCATATTGCAAAACAAATAGGGGTTAGAACAGTTGATAATAACCCTACCATGCTTCTAAGCATCAAAATAAACCCTAGTCATGCTTAATTCTAAGCAAGAAAAATAAACAAGAGCGTAGATGGGAGAAGAGATGACTGCTCTCAAAACATACCCTTTCCGATTTTAGAGCAATAGAACAACTAAAAATCTATGAATTAGAAAAAAGTTCTCTAATTCTCGAGCGTATCTTCAAGAGGGAAAAGAGATGATTATATTTGATAATTGGTGTACCATGAAAGTGAGAAGAGGGTTTTTTATATAGTAGATGGTTGGAGTTGACAAAGGAAGTAAAGAAGCAAATATGGAAGGTTTATAATAAGAAATTCTAAATTTGTGGGGCCAACCGCCGGGCAGCTGTTGGCAAACCATTGGGTAGCTGTCACTCAATAGGTGCGCGGGTGTCTGACCATTGATTGGCTATTAGTTGACAATCAGGCGGTTGTTTGATAGCTAGGTGACTATTCCCCCTCCGGCCCTTCGGCTTTTAGCACTTTACAGTGTAGTCCATTCCGACCTTTGTCTGTTCGGTTGTATATAACTTTTCGCATTCAACTTCGATTTGCAATCTGTAAATTTTTAGGAAAACTAGACATTTGCAGCTTCACAATGGTATATGATTTGTCATCAAATTCTTTTTTAATTAATTTATGTGTTTTTTTAAGTCACATGTCAAATTTTAAGACCTTTCATTGATTTCTTTTGACCTTTCCTTTCTTGGCTTTTAAGGGCATTTTGGTCATTTCTGTTGCTCGACATTCATCTTTATCACATTATCGAGCCTCAAAAATTTAGTATCTACACCAAAATACTTGCCAAGAACTATGCTTGGAAAGAATAGAAGTGATTTGCCATCCCTTCCAAATTTTAAAGGCCAAACTTCTAAAAGAGGGTTAGGCTATGTGTCCAAAGAAGATGAAGGAGACTTTAAGCCCAAAAAGGGAGGGTTCATTAAGTTCGTCAAAACTCAAGATACGAGATATGAGGGAGCTACTAAACTAGGGGTTTATAAGGAAATTTTGAAGTCCAATTTCAAGATTTTCAAGGACATACTCTAGAGGTTTGATTGACTGAAGAAATGGAGAAGATGAAGATAAATGAGGAGAAGCCTCAAGCACTGACAATGGACCCGTATGTTGACCTCACTGCCTTCATCACAGAAGGGATCAAGGATGTCTATTATGACAATGAATTTGTTCCTGACCTTTTTGAAGAGGAAGACATTGTATATGTTTTAAAGTTTAATGCAATAAAGAATAATTTTATTATTTGTGTGATGTTTTCCTGATGGAACTGTGCATGATGATTTCAATTTCACCTGCATATTTGACATTAACACCATTCAGACTCATGACATTAATCTTAGTACAATTAAAAAACCCGATAACATATGCATTACACTTGATACAACTCCTGAAGAGAGAGAGATTTGAAAAATTACTAAAGAAACATGAATATGTCTTCGCCTGGCCACACGATGACATGCCTAGAGTTAATAGAATTGCTGAGCACACAATTCCAGCATATCCTTACATGAATCTTGTTTTGAACGTGGCTTTCATCCCACTAAAGTGTTTGTGACCAAGCACTGTATCAAAGCCTCTTTTGAGACTTAAGGAAGTAAAATGAGCCATGGGCACTTCTGACAAAATAGAGTCACCACCTAATTCTTCAATCGAGAATAAATGAGAGTAATTCGATCCCTCTCTTCAGGACCTAAAATACCTTTATCCCTTCTGAGATGGGTTTAGGAAGTTAGGTACGAGTCATTCGCCTTGCCCATATTAAAATCCGGCCTCCAATAGGGTATATCAAATAAGAATAACTCATGTTATTATACAGTCTATTTAGAGTTGCTCGTTTTATACAAACATTGTTCATTTTATCTTTGTTAAACATGTGAGATGATTATCAATCACGCAATTGTATATTCATGCATAGAAAGAGAAGGAGAATAGATTAAATTTTATTCAAAGATAAGAGGATTACATCCATTTTTCTTCAAAAATAAAGTAAATTCAACTTGAAATACTTTAAAAATATTCCATACAATCATAAAAGAAATCATACATTCGATTATCAACTACAAGCAATCACTTCAAGATTCAATAAATAGTGAATTCCTCACCACAATATGTGGGTCTATTCAATGTCTATCAAGCCTCTTTCGTGGCATTATTCAAACATGCATTCAATTATTCTAAGTGATGGTCCCTCACCACCAATGTGAGTCCACCACCACTTCATAGCATTATACAATTAAACGTGGCATATTCATACATGTGCTCATATCAATCAATTAGAATTCTAACTAAAGTCATAATCTAGATTCATGGCACTTAGATATAGATTTAATAATTCTATCTATTGCTGTTCTGCATAATTCATATCTATTTATAACAAATCATGGCATTTCCAGCCTAGTTCAATCAATCAAAGTCAAACAAAGCTATTCTAGCTTAACCAAAGTATTCAAGGGTAATTAAGGTAATCCACACCTATTATATGCTATTTTCGAGGACACTTCAAAGCAATTATAAGTTCTCCTAGCATTATTTTAATCATTTTCTTCTAAGCATGATTCTAGACATGTGCTCTTAAGTATATTTCTTAGCATTCGCGAGGATAATAAATCCTTAGACATGAATAAGAAAAGCGGACTTACCTGGACACGCTTATCTATCTCGTAAAACAAACAAGGTTAGAACAGTTCATAATAACCCCTGAACATGCTTCTAAGCATATAAATAAATCCCAAATATGCTAATTCTAAGTGTAAACAAACCTAATCATGCTTAATCCTAAGCAAGAAAAATAAATTAGGAAAGAGGAGGGAGACAAGAGAACTGCTCTTAGGACGTACCCTTTCCACGTTAGAGCAATATTAGATGCCCAAAAAAATATTAGACTAGGAAAGACTACTTAAAATTCTCGCAAATGTATCATGAGGTGAGAGAGAGGAGTTCTTGATGTCTTTTGGAAAGTGAGTAGGAGGGAGATTCATATAATTGAAGAATGCAAGTGAAAAATGAAAGAAAAATCAAATATAGAAGTTTCTAAACGAAATTTTCCAATTATACATGACAACAGCCAGTGGACTATTGGTAGACAGTCGACCGACACTCTAACAGTTGGTTGATTGTTGGCCTATAGCCAGTCGGTTGTTGCCTACTGGACCTTCTTATTTTACAACTTTGCAGTGTAGTCCTTTCTAATCTTTCTCTGTTCGATTGCATATAACTTTTCAAATTTAATTTTGATTTGTGATTCGTAAATTTCTATGAAAACTAGACATCGGTAGCTTCACAACGGTACATAACCGTTCAACAGGTTCCCCTTGGATTGATTTCTATGATTTTTTGAAGTCATATGTCTACTTTTGAGACTCTTGGTCAGTTTCTTATAACCCTTCTCCCTTTGGATTCCATGGGCATTTTGGTTATTTTTATTGCCTAACTCTTAGATTCAATTCATCATGGAGCCTAAAAAATAAAGTATCTATAGCTTGCCCCCTACTTCAAAGAAGTTTGTGAGACACAATAATCGACAAAGTACTCTTGCTTTATCTTTTCTCTTCTTATCTTGACATCTTCACCTTTATCTTCATTTTGTCAAACTTCTCATCTTCTTTCCTCTTCCATTCCTACAAAAAGGTGTGCGCACTCAAGGGCTAATATGCCCATTCAAGGGCTAGCATGCCCATTCAAGGGCTAGTGTACCCATTCAAGGGCTGATGTGCCCATTCAAGGGATAAGGTGGCCTTTTGAGGGCTAGAAACCATCCTTATGATGCTATGATAAAATACTCCTCAACGCACCTACTTATTAGAGTTTATAACGCTATTTAGTGTACCTATTTCCTAAGGTTTATTAAAACTCATCAGTGCACCTATTCTAAGCGCTTCAAACACTCTTAAGTGCACTTACTTCTTAGGGTTTTCAGCACTCTTCAGTGCATGTCACGCCCTAAAATCTCTTATTTGGAGACTTCAGGGGTGATTGATTAAGAAAATAATAAATAGACATCATAATTTTCTAATTCATACTTATATTTATACATATCACATGAATCCATTACAACATCTGGCTATTTGTTCAAGATAAACTTTACATAATAGAATTTCCTATCACTATTTAGGCTAGACAAAACATTTCCCAAAACCGTCGTGTGCATGCAAACGTCCAGACTCCCTAGGAAAGCTCTGAAACACCACTAATACGAATATCTTTTTGTGTACCTGTGGAGGGAGGGATTTGAGCATATAGCCCAATAGGAGAGATGCTAACATTACACTAAATCACAAGCATTCAAACAGTTACTTAATTACATAGTTACACAGCCAATTATAAATAGTCAAGTAATTATTCTCATTCACACATCAAGTTTATATTCGTGTTCCCCTTGGATCCATATACAAAACAGCCCATTCGAGATCCAACACATCATGTTTATATTCGTGTTCCCCTTAGATCCGTATACAAAACGGCCCATCCCAAGTCCAACACATCATGTTTATATTCGCATTCGTCTTGGATCCGTATACAAAACGGCCCATCCAAGGTCCAACACATCACATTTATATTCGTGTTCCCCTTGGATCCCTCTACAAAACGGCCCATTCAAGGTCCAACACATCACGTTTATATTCGTGTTTCCCTTTAATCCATATACAAAACAGCCCATCGAAGGTCCAACACTAAGAATTTCAATATAATTTCTAAAATAAAACTCAATGCAATACAGTTTTTATGCAAAATCTATAACTTTCAGGAAAGGTGCACGCGGTTGAGTCGATTCTGTAATTTTGCTCGACACTCGACACTGTTATTCCGCTCGACACTCAACACAAGACACTCGACACTCACATCTACGTGTCGAGTCGTGCATATAACACGCGACACTGCCCACTCGACACTCGGCACCAGACACTCGACATTTCCATAACTAACACTCGACAATTCCATAACTGACACTCGACACATTCATAATGCAACACTCGACATGTAAGTGTCAATCGTGTCAGATTAAATTTCAGTTTCAAAATATCCATAGTTGTGAACCTATCTATTATGTCAATTAAACACTATCATTTCTAGATTTCGAACTCTAACTTAAAAAATTCACCAAAATTTCATTTTAACTACAAATTCAATGAAATCAGTGGTTATTTAAAGCCTCATATATCTATTTTTCTAAACAAAAGAAAAATTATGCAATTCACAATCCAGAAAAATGCAGTAGCTCAAATAACATAGAACTATCACATGAACTACAACTCCCATTAAAAGCAACCTCTGCTTCACTTCATAAGCACATAATTTCACAAATCCTTTATCATCTAAGCAACAAACAATCAATTTAACCATAAATAACATGCATTGCAAACCAATATCAATTAAAACAACAGAAATAAATAACAAGATTTAAGTATAGTGTTAAAAAATCCCTACTTGGTTTCCAAGCCTATACATCTCTTTGATTTTTCCTTCTTTTCCTCTTTTTTTTCCTTCCTTCTCTTTTCTTCTTCTTCTTCTTCTTGTTTCCCTCTCCCTTTAACCCATTAGACTCTCCTCTTCTATCGCGAAATGAAAGAAAAATAGTATCTCCTCTTTTGGAACTCTAATATCTCTTAAATATCAAAGGCTGCCTATGGTCCTAAGTCCATTCATTTGCAATCTAAGCCCAAGTCATCCTTATCAATTTCCAACATAAGCCCACTACCATAATCCAACCCAATTCTCATTTATTTAAACGTGGCATATTTCTAAAATTGTAATATATATATATATATATATATTTAGTATTCCACAACCTACCCTTCTAAAAAAAAATTTCGTCCTCAAATTTTGAAAATATGAGTAAGAAATTACCTCTTGCATTCAAAAGATTAGGATATTTTCTTTGTATCCCTGACTCCGACTCCCATGTGGCCTCTTCAATGCCATGGTGCTTCCACAAGACCTTCACTAACGGAATGGTCTTGCCATGTAGGACTTGCACTCTCGTGTCCATAATTTGAATAGGACCCTCTTCATATGAAACATCCTATTGAATATCCAACTCACTCTAATTCAGTACATGTGTTGAGTGAGGCCCATACTTCCTTAGCATTGATACATGAAATGTATTATGAATTCCCGATGATCGTGGCGGCAATGCTAGCTCATAAGCTACTTCACCAACCCGCCTTAGCATCTCTAATGGGCCAATGTAGCGTGGACCTAGTTTACCTTTCTGTACAAAATGCATCAAGCCCTTACGCGGAGACACTTTTGAAAATACATGGTCACCCACTTTGAATTCTAACGGTTGTCTCCTTTTGTCTGTATAGCTTTTATGTTGGCTATGAGCTGTAAGTAAATGTTGGTGTATCAACTTCACCTTTTCTATTGTCTCTCGTACAAGCTCGGGTCCTAACAAGGTAGCTTCTCCCACTTCTACCCAACATAAAGGGGACCTACATAGTCTCCCATAGAGTGCCTTAAAAGGTGCCATTTTGATACTTGACTGATAGCTATTGTTGTATGCAAATTCTACAAGTGGTAGATGATCTTCCCAATTACCTTGAAAATCTATCACACAAGCCCTCAACATATCTTACAAAATTTGAATAGTACGCTTTGATTGACCATGAGTTTGAGGATGGAAAGCTGTACTAAATAACAATTGCGTACCCATAGCTCTTTGAAGGCTTTGCCATAATTTAGCTGTAAATATGGGATCTCTATTTGATACCACTCAAACTGGAACTCCATACAATATCACAATTTCTTTAATGTACAGCCGACTCAAAACATCTACCGAATGGGTTGTACAGATAGGAAGAAAATGTGATACTTTTGTTAACCTATCTATAATCACCCATATTGCATCTTTCCCTTTTAAAGAATGTGGTAATCCAGCATGAAAATCCATGGTGATGTAGTCCCATATTTATTCTGCTATAGGAAGTGGTTGGAGTAATCCTGCAGGCCTTTGATGCTCAGCCTTCACTTGGTGACAAGTAAGGCATCTGGACACATATTCAACAATATCCCTCTTCATTCCTTTCCACCAAAATTGTTGACGTAACTCATGATACATCTTGGTACCCCCAGGATGAACAACAAATTTAGAGTGATGAAATTCCTTAAGGATATCATCTTTACACTCTATACTTGATGGAACAAAGATCCTAACCTTAAATCGTAAACTCCCATCTGAACCAATTGTACAATCAACACTTCCATCACCGTGAAACACTTGCTCATGCAAGGCTTTAGTCTCTAAATCTTAATGCTGCAACTCAATCACTCTATGCACAAGAGATGGTTGAGCAACAAGTGTAAAAAGGCGAATTTGATCTCTGCGATCCTCAACCAAGATATTATAATCATGAATAGACTGCAACGTGCTCCACTCTCCTAACATTGCACTAACCATAGCCATCGACTTTCTACTCAATGCGTCTACCACCATATTTGTTTTTCCTGGGTGATATTGGATAGAGAAGTCATAGTCTTCCCAATACTCCATCCATCTTCTTTCTCTCAAGTTCAAGTCTTTTTAGGTGAAAATGTATTTCAAACTTTTATGATCACAAAAGACTTCAAACTTTTCGCCATACAAATAATGTCGCCAAATTTTCAAAGCATACACTACTGCAGCAAGTTCTAAATCATGGGTGCGATTATTTTGCTTGTGTGGTTTCAACTGGCGAGAAGCATAAGCTACAACCCAACCTTGTTGCATTAACACACACCCCAATTCATTCAAGTAGGCATCAATGAATACTACATAATCAACTCCACGTTGTGGTATCACAAGAATAGGTGTTGAAGTTCATCTTTTCTTCGATTCTTGGAATGCTTTCTCACATGCATCATTCCATTCAAATTTAACTCCTTTCCTCGTTAACCTAGTCATTGGTGCAGCCAATCGAGAAAAATTCTTAACAAAACGCCGATACTAACCTGCTAGACCCAAGAAACTGCGTACTTCAAACACATTATTTGGTCTTTCCCATTTCATAACTGCTTACACTTTCGATGGATCCATTGAGATTCCTTGCCTTGACACCACAAGGCGTAAAAATTTTACTTCTCATAGCCAAAATTCACATTTACTCAGCTTGGCATAAAGACGATGCTCTCTCAATGTTTGAAGTGCTATACATAGATGTTGCTTATGTTCAACTTCTGATGAAGAATAAATAAGGATATCATCTATAAACACAAATACAAATTGATCCAAGCGAGGGATGAAAATACGGTTCATCAAATCCATAAAGGCAATAGGAGCATTAGTTAGTCTAAATGGCATGACCAAAAACTCATAATGCCCATAGCGATATGAAAAATGGTCTTTGGTATGTCTCTGATGAACACTTAAATATGCATGTTTAATAAGAGTCTAGTTCATCATATTATATTAATAGTGTCATTAAATTCCTCAACTTAAGCATATTTGTAGCATTTGCATCTTTGGAATTAATTTCTCTTAATTTTGGTTTTGTTACAGGTTTGGTAAAATGGGCATAACTCTCTATTTATAGATCGGAATGGTGCAATTCTTAATGTTTTGGAAAGCTGATTCAATTGTCTACAAGATTGCATTTCACAAGCATCATCAAATTCGGGCTCTTAGTGGACCAAAATTGGGCTTGAAGTGAACCCATCTACAGTCTCGGCCCAGTCTGACCAGGCCTCAGTATTTGGACCGTATCTCTCAAAAAACGTATCCAAATTGTGCAAATCAATATGTTCTAGAAAGCGGAGAGAAATATTTACAACTTTCATGAAGACATGTGATTAAAATTCTCAACATTTCAATGTCAAAATTGATGGTCAAAGTCGGTGCCTAATGATCCCAATTGTCAAAGATATTTATAACTAATATTTGACAATTATGCCCTTGTAATTTGACAAGTTTGCCCCTGGATGTATCTATAAATAGAGGTGCCTTGTGACCCATTAGGGCATCTTGGCCTTGGCTAGAACATTTTGGCTTTGGCTAGGATCTTGTATTGTGTTTTGTGTGTTTATGTTATTAATGAATTTCCTTTTTCTTGCATTTTATTTTCTTTCTATTATAATGTTCTTCTAATTTCTCTTTTGCTAAGGTGAAAGGGTGAAACCCTTGATATGAGAATAAGGATTCTCTAACCCTTAATATGTGCTTAATAATCTTAATCTTATAATGTTTATTCAATATGATTTATATTTAATTTCTTAATCAATCTTGACACCACTCGTAAAGTGGAGGTCTTGATCCATTGTCGACAATCCTTGGCACATCAAATGCTTGGATCCTTTCTAGATGATGTATGGTTTTTCCTTACCGACACGAATCTAATTAGGAACCTTGATTTGTTGTAGACATATGATGATTGGCACATTGGATGCTTGAACCCATTTACAAGAAGTGGTATAAATATTGGTAATGAAACAAATATAATTCATATAACTAAAATGGGTTAATTATCCTTATTTGAAATATCAAGGCGGATCCCCTAACCTTAGCCTTCATTGTTATTGTGTTAATTCCTCTTGTATTTTAATTATTCTATTATTTATGAACTTTTTATTTATTTACTATGGTAGGTTCTACCACCTTATGAAATTGTTCTTTAATTTACTATGGTTGGTTATACCACCTATTTCCATGGATGGTTTTACCTCCTCTTGCTTTTTGTTTTATATTTGAATGGTCGGTAATACCGCCTACCATCTTACATATTTATTGATATTCTCTTGTTATTTCTTTGAATCATCCATATCACATTTGCTTATCTTATAATTTGTAACGCTTAAATTCCCTTCCATGTGGATCGACCCCGGTCTCACCGGGTTTATTACTTCGACACTCCTATACTTGGGAGACAATCCCTTTTCAGATGTATCAGTCTCCTTCCTTTATCCTCAACTAATGATAGCTCGAACGAAGATCTATCTTGGATAAACAACAAGGTCCTCTTAACTGGTCAAACAAATCATCGATCCTAGGCAAAGGATATTTGTTTTTCATTGTAATTTGATTTAACTGCATGTAATCTATACACAAACGCAATGAACCATCTTTTTTCTTCACAAACGATGGTGGTGCACCCCGGGGAGAAGTACTGGGTCGGATGAATCCGTTTTCTAACAATTCCTCTATTTGCAGCTTTAGTTCCCTTAACTCTACTGGAGCCATTGTGTAAAGAGCAACTGATATGGGTGCCACATCTGGATACACCTCGATAGCATGCTCCACTTCTCTAGTTGGAGGTAACTCAGGCAACTATTCAGGAAAAACATCAAGAAAATCACTTATCACACGAGGAAGTTCAGAAACCCCTTTATTAGTCTCTTCTACCAATATACTTGCTATTATGCTTCTGACCCCTTTTTGGTTTTGTAACCCAAGTAAAGGGTAATGCAAAGATACATATTTGTCCCCATAGAAACTGAAAAAAATCCCCTTAGGCGTGTGAATTATCACTTTCTTCTTGTAACAGTCTAATATAACTTGATAAGTTGACAACCAATCCATTCTTAATATCATATCATACTCAGTGAAATCCGTAAGTATCAAATCAAATGACAACCTACGCCCACTAATCTCTAGCACACAAGAATGACATAGCCTTCCAACATCTAAGGTACTACCCATGGGTAACTCCATGTGTA
Source organism: Boswellia sacra (assembly GCA_013180625.2). Classification (NCBI taxonomy): domain Eukaryota; kingdom Viridiplantae; phylum Streptophyta; class Magnoliopsida; order Sapindales; family Burseraceae; genus Boswellia; species Boswellia sacra. Next base: position 681,876 of record SNVD02013559.1, on the reverse strand, counting down.
ATACAAAATCCAACAAATCAGACTCTAATCCTAATGTAGATGCAAACTGACTAGATATAAAAGAATGAGTGGCTGCAGAATCAAATAAAACACGGGCCTATGAGTTAAAAATAAACAATGTATGTCTAACAACCACATTATTTGTAGGCTCTGTCGGCTGAGTCAGATCAAAGACTCGTCCCTGAGTCATCTGTCCCTAATGTCTACTACTCTATGATTGCCTTTGAGGCCTAATAGACTGAGAAGAAGCTGTTTGAGACCTCTGAGATGCCTGATATGACTGAGTGTGACGTCCTTGAGATGGTGGTGCAGATTATGGCCTTGACCCTTGTTGAGGAGTCAATTGGGTTTGACTAGTGATAATTTGGGGACCTATCATCCCTGCTGGACAATCTCGCTAAATGTGACTATACTGTCCACACCTATAACATCTAGGACACTGACGTTGCCAATGACCTGGTTTCCCACACTCATAACAAACTTTCTGACTTTGTGCAGACCTACTTGACATGGAGCTTTTAGGTTGTAGTTGCTGAGACTAGGAATTAAAGGAAGTTGCACTAGAATTAGTTCTCTGTCTCTTAGCTGAACGATCATGTTGTCTTATTCCTCTAGAAGGTGTGCCAATACCCGCCACTCTATTACCTTAAGAGATCTCCTGTTCTATAACTAAGGTAGTCTCCACTACATCAGCATATGTCGTTAATCTACATACTGCAACTAAAGGTCTGATGTCATCTCTCAATCCCTTTTGAAATATCCGAGCCTTGCTAGCCTGATTTGCTACCAAACCAAGTGTAAAATAGGATAAGGTAGTAAATCGTGCCTCATTTTGTTGCACTATCATATTCCTTTGTGTCAAGTATATAAACTCATTTTTCTTCTGTTCACGATAAACTGAAGGAAAATATTTGTCTAGAAAAGCAGTAGAGAAATCTCTCCAAGTGAGGATATGTCCTTCTCTAATACGCTTAACGGATGTCCACCACTGCAATGCATCGCCTGTCAACAAGTGAGTTGCCACCCTAACCTATAAATCTTCTTCAACTTGCAAAAGGTTAAAAAGGCGCTCAACTCGTATAAGCCAGTCTTCTATAACATCTGGATCGGGCTCCCCATGAAAGATAGAAGGATTGTGATGTTGGACTTCTCTAAGTGCATTCTTCATTCTATTGTCGACACCTGTCGCTAATATCGATTGAGGTGGTGGTGGTAGGTTAGCACGAAGAGTATCTCTAACTATGTTTGCCACTGTCTCTGCCAATGTATTGGCCACATCTCTCATAGCCCTATAAAATTCTAACCTTTCACCTCCCTTAGGTGGATTGGAACTCGAAGCACCTCGTGTATGAGAACTCATTATCTAATTTTACCAATGGCAAAAACATAAGCGACAAAATTCGATAGCATATAAAACATAAACATAACAAACAAATATTCAAGGCACATGCAAGCACACATGACATAACTCGACCCCTCCCAAACCATCTAAATCTTTTTCTCAGGCCCACAGTAAAGCTTAGGCTCTAATACCACTCTGTCACGCCCTTAAATCTCTTATTTAGAGACTTTATGGGTGATTGATTAAGAAAATAATAAATAGACATCATCATTTTCTAATTCACACTTATACTTATACATATCACATGAATCCTATCACTATTTAGGCCAGACAAAACATTTCCCAAAACTATCTCGAGCATGCAAACGCCCAGGCTCCCTAGGAAAGCTCTTGAACACCACTAGTATGACTATCTTTTTGTGTACCTATAGAGGGAGGGGGCTGAGCATATAGCCCAATAGGAGAGATTCTAGCAATATACTAAATCACAAGCATTCAAACAGTTACTCAATTACATAGTTACACAACCAATTATAAATAGTCAAGTAATTATTCTCATCCACACGTCAAGTTTATATTTGTGTTCCCCTTGGATCCGTATACAAAACGGCCCATCCAAAGTCCAATACATCATGTTTATATTCGTCTTCCCCTTGGATCCATATACAAAACAGCCCATCCAAGGTCTAACACATCACGTTTATATTTGTGTTCCCCTTGGATCCGTATACAAAATGGCCTATCCAAGGTCCAACACCAAGAATTTCAATATAATTTCTAAAATAAAACTCAAGGCAATACAGTTTTTTATGCAAAATCCAGAACTTTCAGGAAGGGTGCACACGGTAGAGTTGATTCTATATTTTCGCTCGACACTCGACACTATAATATCGCTTGACACTTGACACAAGACACTCTGCAATCACACCTACATGTCGATTCATGCATACAACACACGACACTATCCACTCGACACTCGATACTTCCATAATCGACACTCGACATATTCATAACTCGACACTGGACATGCAAGTGTTGAGTTGTGTCAGATTAAATATCAGTTTCAAAATATCCAGAGTTGTGAACCTATTCTGCTATGTTGGTTAAACACTATCATTTCTAGATTTCGGCCTCTAATTTCAAAAATTCACCAAAATTTCATTTTAACTCCAAATTTAATGAAGTCAGTGCCTATTTAAAGCATCATATATCTATTTTTCTCAAAAAAAGAAAAATTATGTAATTCAAAATCCAGAAAAATGTAGCAGCTCAAATAACATGGAACTATCAAATGAACTACAACTCCCATAAAAAGCAACCTCTATTTCACTTCATAAGCACATAATTTCACAAATCCTTCATCATCCAAGCAACAAACAATCAATTTAACCATAAATAAGATGCATTGCAAACCAATCTCAATTAAAACAACAGAAATAAATAACAAGATTTTAAGTATAGTGTTAGAAAATCCCTACTTGGTTTCCAAGCCTATACACCTCTTTGATTTTTCTTTCTTTTCCTTTCCTTTTTTTTCTTCCTTCTCTTTTCTTCTTCTTCTTATTCTTCTTTCCCTATCCCTTTAACCTATCAGACTCTCATCTTCTATCACGAAATGAAAGAAAAACAATATCTCCTCTTTGGAACTCTAATATCTCTTTAATATCCAAGGCTACCCATAGGGCTAAGTCCATTCATTTGCAATCTAAGCCCAATTCATCCTTATCAATTTCCAACATGAGCCCACTGCCATAATCTAACCCAATTCTCATTTATTTAAACATGGTATATTTCTAAATTTGTAATATACATATTTGGGATTCCATAGTGCACCTACTTCCCAAGATTTGTTAACACTCTTCATTGTGCCTATTCTAAAAGCTTAAAACACTCTTAAGTGCACCTACTGTTTAGCGTTTTCAACACTCTTTAGTGCACCTATTCTTCAGGCTTATGCCTATTCTAAGGGCTTAAAACACTCTTAAGTGCTCATACTTTCTAGTGTTTCTTCTAATGCATGCCTATCAAGAAAACATCTATCATGGAGTACTTCACGTTCTTTAGACTTTTTCATTCTTCATACCTCGATTAAGTATTCTTTTTTGATATTTTTAGTCTCTATATTCGTTAGGTCTTATGTCCTTCTTTTGTGTATTCTTTATTATTTTTTGATCTCTTCAGTGTTTGCATTCATCAGGTTTCATGCCCTTTTTCCAAGTATTCTTGTTTTTATTCTTGATCTCTTCTAGTAAATTCTTGATTCATTAAGCTTCAACATTCATTGCTCTAGATCTCTTTAGATTTCGCATTTATAGGACCCTTCACTAGGGAATTCATATCAGGTTATTGATTCTTGGATTCACTAGGGATCTCCTCACCATACTTGCAAGTTCTTGCAAAATGTCAAACAATTTATGATGGTAAATTTAAATAAGTTCTAGCTTTTACCGTATTCGATGTTGTCTTCCGACAAAGCTTCTTTCTAGTCTTTACAATAATTTTTTCATATGGGTCTTATTATCAAAAATCTATCCTTTGATGTGCTTTGAATTTCTTTGTAAATTCTTCTTCTTCAAATCCCTTCTTCAAGGCGAACTTCCTTCTTTAAGGCGAACTTCCTTTTTAAGCTGAACTTCAAATTTCCTTTTCAAGATCCATTCTTCGAGATGGACTTCAAATTCTTTCTTTAAGAGGACATTCTTTCTTCAAAGTTGATGCATTTTCAAGAGAGATGCTTTCCTAAAGGTGTACATCAAAGTTGAACTTTCTTTTTCAAAATAGTAGCCCTCTTTGATTGTCTTCAACTATGACAGTTCTCATTTTCATGGTGATCCTTATCACCATATTGTTCATTCCAAGCATGTTGTATATGGCACTACTTGAATTGCTTGATCTAGGTTTTTAACACATTATGTTGCTTAAGGTGTTTGTTGAATCTTATCGAGATGAAGTTGTCTTTACACTTTATGTTGCTTAAGAGAAGTCTCGATAAGATGGAGCTGACCTTGCACATCATGATACATGAGAGAAGTCTCATCGAGATGGAGCTAACTTTGCACATAGTGTTGCTTAAGAGAAATCTCATTGAGATGAAGCTATCATTTGACATTGTGCTACTTGAGAGGCGTCTCATCGAGATAGAGCTGACTTTGCACATCGTTCTACTTAAGAGAACTCTTATCAAGATAAAGTCACCATTGCTCATTATACTTCTTGAGAGAAGTGTTATTGAAATGAAGCTGACTTTGCATATAGTGTTGCTTGAGAGAAATCTCATTGAGATGAAGCTACCTTTGCACATCGTGCTCCTTAAGAGAAGTCTTGTTTGGGATGAAGCTGACTTTACACGTCGTGCTACTTATAAGAAATCTTATTGAAATGAGCTACCTTTACACATTGTGCTACTCGGGAGAAGTCTCATTGAAATTTAGCTACCTGATCCATATTGTCACATCCGATCCCCCGCCCGGGCGCACCGCAGCACCGGGACCTTACGGTTGTCCTCGTATGGACACAGTCTGATATTGTCCGCTCTGGTCCGTCCCCCGCCCAGGCATACTGCAGCACTGGGACCTTACAGTTGTCATAGACCTCACAGTTTTGTTCCTGTTAAGCCTATAGGCCCCAGGATGTCTCCCCTACTCAAACCCAAGACCTCAAAGGTACTTGCCTAAATGGTACTCATGTTGAACACCGAAGACCTTTGAGGTATTGGGTTCGAATAGGGGAGGCACCACAAGGGTAAAAGAGGGTGTCCTATAAGGCCCCGTTCCCTGACTGGACAAAGCCGTGCAGGACCTGTAGGGCTGAAAGCGGACAATACCGAACTGTGTCCATCCGAGGACAACTGTAAGGTCCCGGTGCTGTGGTGCACCCAGGCGGGGGACCAGATGTGACACATATGGCCTGATCGTACTGACTTAAAGAGCCTAATCCAGGTAGCTTCCACATTGTGCTAACTAAAAAGCCTAATCCAGGAGACTTACACATTGTGCTGATTGAGGAGCCTAATCCAGGTGTTTTTTGCACATCGTGATAGCTGAGGAGCCTAATCTAGGCGATTTTTTCATGTCGTGCTAACTGAATAGCCTAATATGGGTAGCTTACATATCATGCTAACTAAATAGCATGATCTATGCGGTTTGCATATCATGTTGAATCAATTAGGTCTCATCATAACAATCTTCCATATCGTGCTACTTCAATTGGGGTTTTATCGAGAATGATTTGCACATCATGCCACTGTTACTATTCATCTAGGTTTTGAGCCCATTTCCTTTATGGTTAGCCCCTGTATTTAATGCTACATTGTGATTCTACAAAATTCAGTCACTTTTGGGCTATGCTTCACTCTAGATCATGCTTCTTACAAGAAAAGGATTTATGATTCATGCATGCATGCTCTATGTTGATGCTACATATGTATGCTTCTTGGGCTAGGCAATCATTGAAGGTGTGGACTGACTCCAGGCCAACTTCTTCTTCTTCTTATGAGAGGATACTAAGGATGATTTTGTGATTTGCAGGGAGAGACTTTTGGTACTATAGACTTATGTAATGAATCTTCAAATGCTCAAAATAATCCTCTAGTGAATAATTAGTCTGCCCATTTCTTACACTTCCTTTAAGATAATTGAGACAATTCTATCTGTCATGATTTTCAACATGGTTAGGGCAATTCTTCGACCCTTCCTTCTTTTCTTTTCTCAAGATGAATTGGTAATTGCCCCTTACTTCTTGTCACTTCTCAAGATAATTGGCAATTATTTGCACCTTATTTCTTTTTTTTTTCTCAAGCTGATTGGGCAATTCCTTGTCCTTTGTCTTTTTTACATCTCAAGTGGGCAATTCTTTGCCCCTTGTATGAAGAGTTTAGTACTATCTTAAAAAATTTTTTCATCTAACTTTAAGGGCATTATTCCTCCATATATCTTACTTCTTCACTATTGGTTGGAAGGTTGGCTTATTTGATACCAGTGATGGAAACTACTGGCAGATTTTCTTCTTCTTAACATGTTTTCAACACAGCCAATATCCTCAAACAATAAGTTGAAATGCTATATGTGAGTTATGTATCAAATTGATTCACATTTGAATTCTTCAAAGATTTCTCAAATTCAATAGCACAAAGACAATGTGTTGACATCGTCATTGCTCATAATTTTGATTCTAATGCTAGAATTACTTCATTCAAGATTCTTTGTATGTGTGTGTGCAACCAATCTTACTTCACTTGACAATACTCAAATAGCTTTATGTAAATAGAAACTAATAATCAATCTCTAAAGATAGAAGGACTATTATAAGCCTACTTTTCACACCACACTCCACTAGAGTAGGTTGATCACAACATCAAGGATCATTAAGGCTTTATCATGCTTGTATTGTTAAGCTTGCGTTAAGTTATAATAAGGAAATTATAAGGTTAACTCACTCATAGTCATACAACCATTCTAAGATTTAATTGAGATCATTTACTCATTTTAATCACCACGTTTGTTTTAATTTTGAATGGCTACACCTCTAAACTTTGAGTTTTCATCACCAAGTTTGCTTTGTATTCAATTTTGAATGGCTGTAGCACTAAACTTTGCAAGCGATAGGATTAACACTTTTCTTTTTCTTTTTTTCTTTTTTTCTTTTCTTGTTTTTTTTCTTCTCCTTTTCCCTTTTTTTCTTCAAACTCAAAATTTCGCAAAACTTCTCAAATTCCTTTCGTTCTCCCGTAAGCATGGCTCCCAATGCCTTTTTTTCTATACTGTTCATATACTATAAGTAAAGGGTGCTATGTAGGAAAATATTTTCTATTGTTAGTATAAATTTTGTACTTTGACAAAAAAAAGGCTTTATTAAGCTCGATAGGGTGCACTTAGGACAATGAAGAAAGCATAGTTGGGCTTGAAAGGCCCAATCGATCGAAAGAAGGCCTAAATCACTGCCCTCATAACGTAAAGCCTAGGATTTCTCTCGAGTGGCGATCAAATGGGTTCTAAAGTCCTATGACATTCAACACTAAGCTTTATTCACATAAAGTTTCTCTAAGTGATATTAAGTTCCATGTCCATGCCTATTGTACTCAAATAATTAAAGAATCAATAATGAAACTCATCTAGCAAAAAGAGTCAAGCATCCAAACAACACAATCTCATGTATTACCAAAAATATATTTCCAATAAGTATCGTGGCTTTATAAATGATCATCAGAAGAACACACAACTCACAAACATAACATGGTTAAAACGAAGCAATTCAAAACATCATTATTCTTACTCTAGGTAAGGAATTCTTCCATTAATGATCAGGCCTGGTATCTCATGTTGAAGGCGATTGCATTTGTCAGTGACACGGCCAGTTTGTTGGCGGAAATCATAATATTCATAATGCTTTTGGTTAGCTGGTCGTGGATTTTTATGGAGGTTTTCGTGTCAATGGGAATAACACAACTTGGGCACGATGCTTCCCAAATAATTTAGATAATGGTCATCCCAATTGATTCAACTTTCTTGGTTGATGCTCTTTTACATCCTCATCATTTGACTTGCTAATTCGATCGAACTACCCTTGATTTCTTATAGGGATGTTGTTATTGTTTCTTTTCTGCATGGCCTCCAAATCTTCTATTTGGATGCCTAAATCATACAAGTCTTTAAAGGTTTTGATTGGAAAGCCCGTTAGTCTATCACTGATGAAGGCATGGCCTCCATTGATTACCATACGGACTTGGTCCTTCTCTATGGGCCTTATGGCCATCTTCGACTTTGGCCCTCCAATGAACTAGGTACTGCGAATAAGTCTCTTTGGGCTTTTGGTGAGTCATCTCCAAATCCCTCAAGGTTACCTTCAGTTGGGTATTGTGGCGACATTGTTCTACAAACTACTAAGATAACTCCTCTTAATCTTTTCGAACTCTTTTGGGAAGATCATGGTACCACATTATCGCATCATTTTCTAGGGATGGCACGAAGTACTTCAAGATGTTCTCCTTGACCATGACAGCTGCATACAATCTCAAATGTGTTTCAGATTGCCCTATCTATTGAACTTAGGCAAGTCTAGCATGCAACATTTAGGAGGCAAATCATCGTCCCCATTGAGCAATATATCATCTAAGTCTTTGACCCCTTTCAACCTCTTATTCTTTAAGAGATACTGAACTTTCTTCGTATCCTTAGCCAACTACTTGATCGATTTGGGTTCGTCTTGGTTGGCTAGGCTTTTCCTCCTATCCCTTCCTTGGTTAGTCTTACCATCATCACCACCATTACCCTAGGTGGAGGCTAGTTCATGTAGTTGGGCTTATTTTAGAGTGTTTTAATAAGTTGGGCCATCTATTGTTAGAGTGCAGTCATGTTAGGTCTTAATTGGACCATATGTTCACTGCTGTTGTTGGATACAGCCATTTCAATGATTGGTTCCTTTTATCTTATTAAACGACTACCTCGTCTAACCCAAGCTATGATGGCTACAAAACAAAAGTGTTAATGTCATGCACGCATGAATGGATGCATGATATGATGCGTGCTCATATAGGGGCATCAACATTCTTTCAGCCTTCTAACCTTATTTCTCTTACACAAGTGAGGTAAAGGCTCTTTTCTTAGGATTTTTGGCCTCGTTCTCAAGTCATTATCATAGGATGTGGGAATGAAAGATTCTCTCACTTAGTTCTAACATTCAAATTGATGTTAGATTCTATATGATTACCATAACATGGCTTCTAAATGTCATGATTACCTCAACTTCTAGAACATGTCCCATTTTGTTCTTATGGGTGACTCAACATGTGGCATTCGTTCATGGTTCCATGAGGTTTGAGTCAATGTTATTCTAATCATGTGGAATTTACATCCATGGACATGCATTTCAATATGGGTTTTAGACATTCTATCTACTGGAAATTTCTAGATTCATCTATGTGGGCTTGAATCGCAAGGGTCTAGTGGTCCGTGCTCCTACAAAAGAGAGATATCCCCTTAGGCTGGTATCTTTTTACACCAAATCAATGGTACCTGCTCAAAGGTGGTGACACCAACATGAATCATCTTTAAAGTGTAATGATGCAGGGACTCAAAATTTCAATATAAGGTATTAGAATTTGGCATCGCAATCAGAATCAACTTCTCTTTTTTCCAGTTGAGTCACCACTGTGAACAGAGTTTTCATCCTACCAAAGCATTTGTGACCACGACACTATGTCAAAGCCTTTCTTAAGACCTAATGGAATACAAACGAGCCATAGGCACGTCTGAAGAAATAAAGTTGCAATCTAATTCTTTAATTGGGAATGAATATGGGCAATCTGATCCCTCGCTTTAGGACCAAAACCACCCTCATCCCTTCAGAGATAGGTTCAGAAAGTTAGTACGAGCTATTCACCTAGCCATGATCAAAATTCGACCTTCATTAGGGTATACCAAATACGAATAACTCATGGTGTTATACAGTCCACTTAGGGTTGTTCATTTTATGCACAAATTGTTCATTTTATCTTCATTAAACTTGTGAGGTGACTTGCAATCAATGCAATTGTGTATTCATACATAGAAAGAGGGAGAAGAATATATTACATTTCTTTCAAACATAGGGGAAGGGGAAGAGGTTTGCATCGATTGTTCTTCAACAGTAAAGTAATTCTACTTTAAATACTTCAAAAATATTCCATACAATCATAAAGGAAATCATACATTTAAATATCAAATATAAACAATCACTTTGAGACTCATCAATAGATAGTAAATTTCCCACCACCCTATATATGTCTATTCAATGTTTATCAAGCCTCCTTCATGGCAATATTCAGACATGCATTCATTTATTCTAAGTGATGGTCCCTCACCACCAATGTGAGTCCACTACCACTTCATAGCATTATACAATTAAACATGGTATATTCATACATGTGTTCATATCAACCAATTAGAATTCTAACAAAAGCCATAATCTAGAATCATGGCACTTTAACCTGGATTTGATAATTCTATCATAGTAATTCTACCTACTGCTATTCTAGCATAATTTATATCCATTTATAATAAATCATGGCATTTTTAGCCTAATTCAATCAATCAAAATCAAACAAAGCTATTCTAGCTCAACCAAAGCATTCAAGGGCAATTTACGTAATTCACACCTATTCTATGTTATTTCCTAGCATACTTCAAAGCAATTATAAGTTATCCTGGAATGATTCTAGTCATGTGCTCCAAAGCATGATTCTAGACATGTGCTCGTAAACATGTTTCTAAGCATTCACGATGAAAATAAAACCCTAGACATGATTCTAATAAGAAAAACGAACTTACCTCGCCACACTTATCTATCCCACAAAATAAGCAAAGATTAGAACAATTCGTAATAACCCTTAATTATACTTCTAAGCATAAAAATTAATCATAAACATGCTAATTCTAAGCACAAACAAACCTGATCATGCTTAATTCTAAGCAAGAAAAATAAATTATAAAAGAGGAGAGAGAATAGAGAACTGCTCTCAAGACGTACCCTTTTCAGCGTTTAGAGCAATATTAGATGCCCAAAAAAATATTAGACTAAAAATGACTCCTTGGAATTCTCACAAGTGTGTCCTATAGGGAGAGAGAGAGAATTTCTTGATGTCTCTTGAAAAGTGAGGAGGAAGGGAGTTTATATAGTTGAAAGGTGCAAGTGAAAAAATAAAGAAAAATCAAATATGGAAGGTTTTAAACAAAATTTTTGAATTTTACATGGACAACAACTGACTAGCTATTGGCAAACATTTAGCCAACATCTAGCAATTGATCAATTATTGGTCATCAGTCAGCCGGTTGTGCCCACCAGAGGTTCCTAGTTTGTAACTTTTCAGTGAAGTCCCTCATGGCCTTAATATGTACCATCGCTCATAACTTTTCAAGTTCAACCCCAATTTATGATGCATAAATTTTATGAAAACTAAACATTTGTAGCTTTGTAACGGTATATGATTCATCAACATATTCCTTCTAGATTGATTTCTGTGATTTTTTGAAATCATGTGTCAATTTAAAGACTCTTGGCCAGTTTCTTCTAACCTTTCTCCCTTGGGCTTTCAAGGGCATTTCGATCATTTCAATTGTTTGACATTCATCTTCATTTCATCATCAACCCTCAAAAATCAAGTTTCTATACTGATCAAGTAGAAGTTGAGGAGGTTAAGATCGGATTGGGCTACGAAGATCAAGGAAGAGGTCTCCAAGCAGATTGAAGCCAAGTTTCTAGATATGGTGAAGTATCCAAAATGGTTAGCCAATATCGTGTTGGTGACAAAGAAGGATGGAAGGGTCAAAATGTGTGTAGATTACCAAGATTTGAACAAGGCCTCATCGAAGGATGACTTTCCTTTGCCTCACATTGATCTGTTAGTAGACATCATCATCGCCACTGTAATTTTATCTTTTATAGATGGATTTTCTGGTGACAACTTGGTAATGATGGCCAATGAAGGCAATATGAAAGTGGCCTTTATTAAGGAATAGGAAACTTGTTGTTTTAAGGTGATGCCCTTCGGGTTCAAGAATGTAGGGGCAACTTATCAAGGAACGACAATGATACTGTTTCATGATATGATGCATAAGGGGATAGAGTCTATGTGCATGACATGATGGTGAAATCAAAGACTCGAGACGGTAACTTTGAACTTTTAGATAGATTCCTAAAAAGGGTAGAGAAGTATAAGCTGCGGCTCAATCCAAAAAAGTGTGTCTTTGGATTCACGTCAGGGGAGCTATTGGGATTTGTAGTTGACAAAAAAGGGATAGAAGTAGATCCCAACAAGGTTAAGGTGATTACGGAGATACCATCGCCTAAAACAAAAAAAGAAGTTAGAGGGTTTCTTGGGAAGATCTAATACATTAGTCGATTCATTACGAAATTGAAGACAGTTTGTGCATCGATTTTCAAGCTCTTAAACAAGGATCAGCCAGTGATGTGGAATGATCAGTGCTAATAAGCATTTGAGGATATTAAGAAGTACTTGTAGAATATATCAATTTTGAGACTACCAAAACCTGGCAAGAATCTGATTCTCTACTTAGCCCTTGAGGAGGAGGCCATAAGTGCTATGCTAGCAAAAGAAGATGAGAATGGCATAGAGCATGCTATTTATTAGCTTAGCAAAAAGTTGCCACCATACGAGATGAAGTATAGCTATGTGAAGAAAACAATGCTTAGCCATGGCATGGCTCTCGAATAAGATTAGGCACTATTTTCAATTTTATAAGACTAAGGTTGTCTCGAAAGAGGATCCAATGAAGTATCTTTATGAAGCACCATCTTTGGTAGGGAAGCTAGCAAGATGGCTAGTTCAGTTGTCCAAATTCAACGTTGAATGTGTTACTAAGAAGGCGGTGAAAGGAATAGTAGTTACAAAATTCTTGGCCATGAATCTAGTCGATGATGATAAACCATGAATCTTGATATTAGGATGGAAGTATGTTCTCTGATGGTGCTGTCAATAAAAATAATGTTGGAATATAAATTATTATAGTTTCATCAACTAAAGAAGTCATTCCTTTTGCTAAGAAGCTGAAGTTTAAAGTCACAAAAAACATGGTTAAATATGAAGCTTACGCCTATGGTCTGAAAATCATGATTGTGATGGGTATCAATGAAATTGAAGTACGAGGAGACTCGAAACTAATCATCTGCCAAGCCAATGAAGAATGGGATCAAAGAGAAGGAAGGCTTAAATTGTATCTTGAGCACATTAGAAGATTAATTAGGAGGTTAAAGTAGTGCAACTTTACCTATCTTCCTAGAAATGAAAATCAGATGGTCGATGCTTTAGCTTTTTTGGCATAAGTTTGGGTCTGTGCTATATAGAGCCCCACATAATCGAAGTCAAAGTGGATAAAAAGCCATGATTCTATGATTTGAAGAAATACTTACAAGACAGAATTTTACCAGATGAGGTAGGTGAGAATGATAGGGTTGTACTATGAAGGTTGGCACAACAACTTACTTGTCAACTCAAATGTTGGATATGCGAGCATGATGACTTCCATGCTGTTATATATCTTCATGAATCTAGGAACTTTTGCTTGCATTGTATCGTTTGGTTTACTTGTAAGTTTTACTGGATACGGCTTATATGCTGCTTTTGGGCAACCTTCTCAACAACTAAGGGACATATTCAAGGACTATAGGGACTAGCTGAAGTAACGGGCCATGCAGCTAAGAAGAAATGTAAAGAATGAGAGTTATTGAAACTAGCATATTGAAATATCACTTAGCCAAAATAACTAGGTACGATATCAGTTGAGATGTGTCGATAATGAAGAGGCCAGAAGACTTATGGAGGACACATGAATGGGTTGATGCTTGCAAAGAAGATTATAAGGCAAGGCTTTTATTGGTAACCATTAAGACAAATTGTGTCCAGTTTGTGAAGAGATGTCATCAATGCAAAATCAATGGAAATTTGATTCACTAGCCACCCTTGGAGCTGCAAGGAATGGTAGAGCCATGGCCCTTTGCTTCATGGGGCATTGATATAATAGACAAGATAAGGCCATCAACTTCTAATAGGCATCTATTTGTAGTGGCAACGACTGACTACTTCACTAAAAGGATAGAAGCCAAGTCCTACCGTAGATCAGGGGCAAAGTAGATGGTGAATTTCATTGAGAAAAATATAATATGGAAATTTAGAATGTCGTATTATGTTTTGCTTAACAATAGGGTTCAATTTCTTGGCTGAGACTAAGGCCCTGTTTGAGAAATATGGGATTGAGCACAATAAGTCATCTTTGTATCGACCGTAAGTAAATAGAATAGTAGAAGTAACCAATAAGAACATCAAAAAGATGTTAGCCAAGACGGTACAGACATACAATGATTTGGCTTAGAAGCTATTGTTTGTATTATGAGCTTAGACGATAACACCTAGAAGCTCAAAAAGCATGATGCCGTTCTCATTAGTTTATGGTTTAGCAGTTGTCCGAACAATTGAGATACAAATTAAATCTCAACGAGCATGATGCCATTCTCATTAGTTTATGGTTTACCAGTTGTCCAAACAATTGAGATAGAAATGAAATCACGAGGGATCTAATAGAGGCAGTAATTCTTGAAGGAGAGTGGATTCAAAATATATATGAGCAGTTGGCATTTATTGATGAGAAAAGAATGAAAGCTAGATATCATATGTAGTTGTACTAGAAGTAGGTTGCTCGAGCTTTTAACAAGAGAACAAGGCAAGGAAGCTCAAAGAAGGGGAATTGGTCTTTAAAAAAGTGAGGCCAATTGTGTTTGATCCGAGAAGGAACTTCAAGCCCAACTGGGAAGGCCCATTCATTATGACGAAGGTCATGTTCGGTAGAGCCGCCATCCTACCAGACATGGAAATGAATGATTTCACTGAGGCCTTCAACATAGAAGGCTGAAGAAATGCTATGTGTGAAAAAAAAAAAGAAATAAAGAAATGGTTGATTAATGATAGGAGTTGTCTCATTGTGCACATATTGTTCAAAGAATAAACAATTGTACTTTTATTAATGAAATAAAATTGTTCGAAAACAAATATACCTTTGAAATGTCTTATTATTTTGTATAATCATAAAAGAAAAGCATCCAACCTCTAAGCTAACAATGAAATTATCAATGTCATCTCTGCCTCTTCGTTGGACTAGGAATAGGCTCGCAATACTTCTCATGGTACTGTCTGGCTCTAATAGCAGGATCAGGATTGGAAGCCTAAAGGGTCACCCAATCCTTATACTAGTCATCTATGTCAAAGTTAGGACCATGGAACAAATTCCTCTCGATAGTCTAACGCTGCCAAGAATCTTTCACGCACTTTAGATAACGAGCAAACAATCTCCCAATATTGAAAGCAGCAAGTGAATCCATGATCTTTTGCTCAAGCCCATGCTGTTGACGTAGTCTAACAGGACTGTAAAATAAACTGTGGGTGAAGCCTGCCAAAGGCACATACACGATTTAGGTATGAACTATTACATGCTCCAACCTCTACAATGGACAGTGCCAATGAATCCAAGCATTCGAAATGACTTGAAGCCAATCGACCTAAGAAGAACGTCTTTCGAGTCTCCTCTTTGTATGAAATTTAGGGTTGTAACAAGAAATATCCCTTTTAGATGGTGCTAGAATGGACAACCTCTCTTATAACCAAATCTTAAAAAAAGAGTAAACAAAAGAAAAATATAAAAAAAGCCTGCTAAGTTGAAAACTTCAAAAGACAACTTAGGCAAAAATTAAAGCAAGCTTGCTAAGTTGAAAACCTTGAATGGTAGTTTAGGCAAAAGTTAGGGCAAAGAAAAAAGAAGAAGAAAATGCAAGTTGAGTTGAAAACCCGAAAAGGGCAGCTTAGGTAAAAATTAAGGCAAGCTCACTAAGTGAAAACTTTAAAGGGTAGCTTTGGCAAAAATTAGAGCATGAAAAAAAAGAGAAAAGAAAAAAAAATGAACCCACTAAGTCGAAAACTCGAAAGGGTGGCTTAGGCCAGATTTTGGGCTAAAAGAAAAATACTTACGAAGCAGGAGACTACTACTTAACCTTTGACTCGGATGAATCTTGACATGATCTAGTTCGATCAATCTTTCAGCAAGAATTAAGGAAACTACTGTGAAATCGGGTCCCATATGAGGAATGATGGCCATGAGATGTGGATCTCGAAGACCATCTAGTTAAAGTAGTAGACACTATGTAAGAAGGCAAAAACTTAAAAAGTGAAGCCAATTGGATAAAGTCATATACATCATTTCAAGCAAAGGCATGATGGAAGATAACGTTACTCTATAACCTCTAGTGTGAATACCCATGGTAGAAATCGAAAAGTCGAAAAAGTAGGCAATATTAGTCATCGATGGTGTCTCAATGGTAGGCAGAACGATGCTCTCAGAATTGGACGAATGACAAATGATTATGGCAGATAATTCCTCATACATGGGAGAAAGCTCTTGCCCGCTAAAGTGGAAGATGTGATCATGAGGATCCCATAAGGTCATTCATTTCTTAAGTAGAGGAACCTCAAGCTACACATGCCAAAGGAATTTCAAATTGTAGAGATCATTGGATTCAAGTTGCTTCCAATCATCATCCTTCAAAACCTTCAAGAAAAGTTGGAGAGTCTTGAGAGAGGCCTAAGACATGTTAAAAAGTGTAAAGAGGCATTGAAAAGTAAGAAAGAAAACTCAAGAAATAAAGGAGGAAATTATTGAAAAGCGTGGAGAGAAGCATAAGAGGAGCAACACTTATATAGTGCAATAAACAAGGCAAAAGGCAAGAAAACGGAAGACCACTAGTAGGCAATCAAAGGATTGCCAGTAACTGTCTAACCATCGGTCAGTAGTTGCATGACATCTAACCGGCAGTCTTCAGGGCAAAAGGCCTTCTAATTCCTTCTTTCGCGCACATTTTAACTTCCATGATGCGTATTGATGAGTAGTTTTAGCACGTGACTTTCATAATTTATAATTTTTTTTTAAGAATGGAATAAATAATGACATAGAAATAGATATGAATAAATTTGGATCTAAATTGATAAGTATACGCATAGTTTAAGGAACAAGTGTACAAAATTGATGATAGAAAATTTTCACAAAAGTCTTTGAAAATTATTCAAATAACTGATTGTTGTGATTATACATCATGAAAAGTTGCAACATAGAAGCTAAATGAACAAAAGGAAAGAATTCAACATGAAAGAAGCTAATAATGGTAGTCCTCACTAATCACCATCATCAACATCATCAACAGAGAAGGCAGCAACCTGAGCCTGAAGGTGCTTGATCTCTCATTCCAAATGAGCATTCTCCTGAAGACTTGTTTAATCCAAGCAAGAATCAAATAGTTAGAAAAAACTGTTAAGATAGAAATCATGCAGCAAGAAGCATGGAGTAGTGATTTACTTGATATGGTTAGTCACCTATAAGACGAATCTGTGAGAAGTAGTTTGCATATGGAAGACACGCTCTGTAGAGGATCATGGTACCTACATTGCATTATATTTTTTATGACTAACAAATATTTGAAGAATAATAGGAAATTTGAGGAATAAATAGTCAGAAGACTTACCAAAGCAATGTCATGAGTAACGAAAGGAATAGGCATGGTCGGATCCTTAATGATGACATGACTGCCAATTTATCCGTCGGCATCCCACATTATTGGGATAGGCCTGGAGGTCACTGTAAACACTTGATTTTTTAGGCCTGGTGATGAAATGAAGATGAATGTTGAGCAATAGAAAATATCAAAAAACCTTCTAAAGCCAAACAGAGAAGGGTTAGAAGAAACCAATCAAGAGTCTCAAAAACTAACACATGAATTAAAAAATCATAAAAATCAATCCAGGAGGAATCTATTGATGTAATATATACCGTTGTGAAGCTGTAGATGTCTAGTTTTCATAGAAACTTATAAATCACAAATTGGAATTGAACTCTAGACATTATGGATGATCAAATAGATGAAGTTCATAAGGGAGTGCACTGAAAAGTTGCAAAATAGGAAGGTCTGGTGGCAACAACTGGTCGACTGTTGACAACAGCTAATCGATTGTTAGAGTCCCCAACTAACTATTAGCCAATAGTAACTGGTTGTCAAAGTGTTGTCCGACAGATGGCGAGGGACCATTACTTAGAATGAATACTTAAATGACATGAATGTGTATGTAAAGACTTGATAGACATTGAATAGACTCACATATGGTGGTAAGGTATTCATTATCTATTGACTATCGACATGAAGGTCTATGTTAAATTTAAAATATGCATGAATATGCAATGGATTGTATGTATGAATGAATGACATATACAAAGTGTTAGAAGTAGAATTTACTTTATTATTGAAAAACAATTGATGTCATTCTCTTCACCTATCCCCTATGTTTGAGAAGAAATGCAATCCAATTCTTCTCCGTCTTTTTTTGTGTGAATATACAATCATATTGGTTGAATATACCTTACATACTTAAAGAACATAAAATGAACAATGTCTCCATAAAATAAACAACTTAGGTGGATCGTATAACAACATGAGTTATTTTTATTTGGTATACTATAGTAGAGACCGAATTTTGATCCAGGCGAGGTGAATGACTCGTACCTAACTTCTTAAACCTATCTCTGAAGGGATGAGGGTAGCTTAGGTCTTAAAGCAAGGGATCAGATTACCTCCATCCATTCTCATTTGAATAATTGGCTGGCGACTCCATTTCTCTAAACATGCGAATGGCTCATTTGTGTTCCTTTAAGTCTCAAAAGAGGCTTTGATATAGTGTCGTGGTCGCAAATGCTTTGACAAAATGAAAGCCTTTTTGATAGTGATGACTCAATTGGGGATAAAATAAGTTAATTTTGATTGGGATACCAAATTCTAATGCCTCATATTAATATTTTGAGTCGTTGCATCACTATACTTTGTACACAATGAGCATGAATTGCCCAAACTAGCCATGTGGCGTTGGCATGATAAGTCTTTGGCTCTATTTGAACCTTAGATGACTCATGTTAGTGTCATTACCTTTGAGCATATACCATTCACTTGGTATAAAAAAGAGACCAGCTTGAGGAGGCATCTCTCACTCGAAGGAGCCCAAATCATTGGGCTTTTGAGACTCAAGCCGATTTATACAAATTTAAAAATTTCCAATAGGATGAAAATCCAAAACCATGTTGAAATGCATGTCCATGAATGTAAATTTCACATAATTAGTATAACATCAACTCAAACCTCATGGAACCATGAATGAATGCCATATGTTAAGTCACCCATAAGAACAAAATGGGGACATGTGCCATAAGTTAAGATTATCATGACATTTAGAAACCATGTTATGATAATCATGTATAATCCACCATTAACTTCAACGTTATAATTAGGTGAGAGAATCTTGTATTCCCACATCCCATGATAATAACTTAGGAATGAGGCCAAATATGCTAGGAAAAGAGACTCAACGTCACGTATTTGGGAGAAATAAAGTTGGAAGGCTAAAAGAATGTCTATGCCCTTATATGAGCATGCATCATATCTTGCATACATGCATGCATTTATGGCATTGACACCTTTATTTTCTAGCGGTGATAGCTAGGGTTAGATGAGGTAGTCGTTTGACAAGAAAAGCGAAACCAGTTGCTAAAATGGTCGCACCCAAAAACGACCAAGAGATGGTCCGATTGAGCACTAACACGACTCACTCCAACAACAGATGGCCAAACTCATTGAAACAATCCAAAATAGTCCTAATTGTATGAACCAACCATCGTCCAAAGGTGATGGTGATGGTGATGGTTAGACCAGTCTAGGAAGGGATAGGGAGACAAGCCCAGCCAACCAAGATAAGCCCAAATCGATTAAGCAGCTGGCCAAAGACATGGAGAAAGTCCAATATCTTTTACAGAAGAAGGAGTTGAAAGGGGTAAAAGACCTAGATGATATCTTCACCATAGGGGACAACAATTTGCCTCCCAAGTTTCATATGCTAGACTTACCTAAGTTCAAAGGGGAAGGCAATCCGAAGACATATTTAGGACAGTATACAGTTGTCATGGCCACCACTCATTTGTCAAAAGAGTATATCTTGAACTACTTCATGCTATCCCTAAAAGACGACGCGATAGTGTGGCACCATGACCTTCCTCAATGAGTTTGAGAAGATTGGGAAGAACTATCCGAATAGTTTGTAGAGCAGTATAGTCACAATACCTAACTAGAGGTAACTTTAAGGAATTTGGAGACAACTTGCCAGAAGCCCAGCGAGACTTTTTCAGAGTACCTAGTCCGTTGGAGGGCCAAAGCTGCCAAGATGACTATAAGAGCCATGAAGAAGGACTAAGTCTGTATGGTAATCAATGGAGCCCATGCCTTCATCAGTGATAGACTGGTGAGCTTTCCAATCAAAACGTTTAAAGACTTCTATGATTTGGGTATCTGACACATCCGAAAAAGGATTGTCTCCCAAGTATAGGAATGTCGAAGTAATAAACCCGGTGAGTTCCGGGTCGATCCACGAGGAAGGGAATTTAAGCGCTACAAACTATAAAGTAAACAATATGATGTGGATGATTTAAAGAGATGACAAGATAATATTAACAAATATAAATAAGGAACAAGTTCGTAAACAATAAATTAGAATCACACAAGAAAAATCAACACAATAATAATGAAGGCTAAGGTTAGGGGATCCGCCCTTGATATTTCAAATAAGGATAATTAACCCATTTTAGTTATATGAATTATATTTGTTTCATTACCAATATTTATACCACTTCTTGTAAATGGGTTCAAGCATCCAATGTGCCAATCACCATATGTCTACAACAAATCAAGGTTCCTAACTAGACTTGTGTCGGTAAGGAAGAACCATACGACGTCTAGGAAGGATCCAAGCATTTGATGTGCCAATGATTGTCTACAATGGATCAAGACCTCCACCTTACGAGTGATGTCAAGATTGATTAAGAAATTAAATATAAATCATATTGAATAAACATTATAAGATTAAGATTATTATGCACATATTAAGAGTTAGAGAATCCTTATTCTCATATTAAGGGTTTCACCCTTTCACCATAGCAAAAGAGAAATTAAAAGAACATTATAATAGAAAGAAAAAAAAATGCAAGAAAAACGAAATTCATTAATAACATAAGCACACAAAACACAATACAAGATCCTAGCCAAAGCCAAAATGTTCCAGCCAAGGCCAAGATGCCCTAATGGGTCACAAGGCACCTCTATTTATAGATACATCCAGGGGCAAACTTGTCAAATTACAAGGGCATAATTGTCAAATATTAGTTATAAATATCTTTGACAATTGGGATCATTAGGCACCGACTTTGACCATCAATTTTGACATTGAAATGTTGAGAATTTTAACCATATGTCTTCATGAAATTGTATATATTTCTCTCAGATTTCTAGAACATATTGATTTGCACAATTTGGACATGTATTTTGAGAGATACGGTCCAAATACTGAAGCCTGGTCAAGCTGGGCTGAGACTGTAGATGGGTTCACTTCCAGCCCAATTTTGGTCCACTAAGAGCCCGAATTTGATGATATGTGTGAAATGAAATCTTGTATATAATTGTATCAGCTTTCCAAAACATTAAGATTTGCACCATTCTGATCTATAAATAGTAAGTTACGCCCATTTTACCGAACCTACATCAAAACTGAAATTAAGAGAAAGTTAATTCAAAGGATGTAGAGACTACAAATATGCTTAAGTTGAGGAATTTAATGACACTATTAATACAATATGATGAATTAAACTCTTATTAAGCATACATATTTAAGTGTTCATCATACCCCCCAACTAGCTTATTGCTAGTCCCTAGCAATTAAAGCGTTATTATTTAGAAGTGATTTATAGAATTTTACATCCAAGGTGGTCATTATTGCACTCTCCTTGATTTTATCCAAATAAACAAGCTCTCAACCGATTTTTTTTAAATGACTCATGTACCCTTCAATCAAGATATCAATAAACCTTCTTTTTGTGCTCAGTCGACACATGATTATGGGGCTTATTAGAAAGAAGCCATATCGGTTCTAATATTTGTTAAGGCTAACAACCTTAGGTAAGGGGCATTTATTCATTTTATATATATATATATGTATATGTATATATATTTTGTTCTGCTTTTTTTTTTTAATGAATGCATCTTTAACAACCCATGTAGCGAGCCTTAGGCTAATGACTCCAGACCAGTTGGCCTTAGGGCATTAGGTGTTAAGACACCCCTTCGAGCTTAACGACTCGGGTTGCCGATACTTTATTTTTGCTTAGAAACTTGTGGATAGTGCAATGTTCAGTCCCATTAAGCTTTCTCCTTAATCCATGTAGCGAGCTTTGGGCCAATAGCTCCCAAACCAGTTGGTCTTAGGGTATTAGGTGTTGAGGCACCCCTCAGGCTTAATTGCTCGAATTGAGGAGGCTACGAGACCAAACTTATCAACAATTGCTCTCTTCTTTTTTTTCACTTTTTTTCACTTTTTTTTTTAACTTTCCCCTTCCTTTGTGTTGTTATCCTAAACAACACAAAAGAACTCAATATTACAACATTTCATTTTGCCATCCACAATCATGCATCAAGGTATGTGTGTGTGTGAAGAAAGATTCATGAATACTTGCTTAATGAGTACATAAGCACACAATTTTTAAATGATAAGGTTGTGAGAGTTCATAGATTTGAATCATTCAAAGTGAAATGAATAAGACCTCCTTGTTATAAAATTCAAAATCAAGACTAAATAATATCAAGTTAGCTAAAATGAGTTCACAATATCAAAATAAAATGACATATTAGTTAGAATGGGTTTCAAGAGTTCAAACTGGTCCTCCCTATTCAGCCATTCCTGACCCAGAATGCGTCTCAAGAGGATTTGAACTCCTTACACCGCACTCTGAATCTAATTACTAACTCGCTTTTTTTTTTGCAAGAAAAAAGAAAATTCAAGACACACTTATGTCTACTATCCTTCCCCCCAACCAAATGAAACATTGTCCTCAATGTTTAAATGTAGAGAGATAAAGTATAGGGGACATTGCCTGAAGCTTCTGTTATTCAAGAGAGATGACCTGAAAGACTAAAAAAATAACATGCTAAAAATCAAATAAAATAAAATAAAGGATAAGAAAAAAAAATTACAAACGGAGATTCGATCCAATTTGCACTTTTTGTTTTGCCCTCCTGCCCAATTAATTTGAGTACTAGTTGGGTCAGGTTCATACTCAACTTTTTGTAATTTGTCAAGTAACTCACCAGCAAAAGTGGCAGAAACAAGGATCTTTCTCGCTGAATGAGGGATAAAATTTTGTTCCACAGCTACATCAACAAACCTTATCAAAGGATCAAAGAAATTTTTAACATTCAACAAACCTATGGGTTTTTGATGGAGATTCAATTGGGCCCAAGAGGTAATTTGAAAAATTTCTTCAAGAGTGCCAAAAACCACCTGGTAAAGCAATAAAGGTATCTGAATTGATAAGCATATGTGCCATGCGTTCATGCATAGAGGAGACCTGTAACTCCGTCCCAACCATTTTTCCAACGATGCTTTCTATGGCCAAAGCTTTAGGAATAACTCCTAAAACTTGACTACCTCCTACATGTGCAGCTGTTGACACACAACCCATTAACCCGAGGCTACCTCCCCCATAAACCACATGAATCTTTCTTTCAGCCAGTAGCCTACCAAGATAGTTTGCTACTTTTACAAACTCCTCACTTTTACCGGGTCGAGATCTGCAGAATACACATATCCTTTCGATTCGACATTGTGAAGTTCCCTCCATGTCTATGCAACTCTCTAACTATGTGTGAAGAAGAGAACAAGACATGTGGTATTTATGGAGTGCAAAAAGGTATGCTAATGATGATATCTATCTAGGTAGCTCGGTTGTTTGTTGAAAAAGTTGACAATAATGCATAAAAATTCAAAAGATGATGAAATAAGACACCATAAGTCAAATAAAAGATACAAATTCAAAAATGATAGCTATGAGGTATTAAATTTCAAAAATGATGGCACGCATACATATGTACAAGTAGTTGTGACTGTGGCTCACATCTTCCTCTGGTTTTACGTCAAGAAACGGCTTAAACACCTTCTATGAGTTGGGGATATACTTCCCATCCAATTTTCTTATAAACTGGCAAACAGGGTCGTTTTGAGTTAGATTCCCAAGACTATAGCGTTCCTGGTCATCTCGGAATTGTGTCCACAAATTAAAAATTTCATGCTGCACAAGTCCACAAGAATACATCTCGAGAGTCGTTCGGATATCATCCAAAGACTCTTTACTTAGTCCATTCTTGATGAACTATAGTTTATCCTCTCGATTGTTAGACAAATATCCCAAGGAGTGGCAACGTTGGTTACAAGTCCATCTTGCACATCTGGGACAAACTTGTAACCTTTTCGCTCTTCGCTTTTTGGCGTAAGAGCTTTTTCCCATACCTGGCATGTGAGACACAAGATTATCTAAAAATTCATAGGAAAATCGAACCTTGGCTTCAATTAACCATCTTGTTTCGATAGGCATACCCTTACACATCAACATCCTTAGTCTTTCTACACGAGCTTTGTAAATTTTGAGCAAATCATTTGGAGGAAGAGAAGGAAAATGTTTGTGCAGATTTGAGAGAATGGTGTCCATGCGAGAAAAAAAAAGGAAAATGAATGCAAGGTGAGCAACAGTTTTTAGGGAACTGAAAAATTGACTTTAACAGTCACGGAGTACCGTATCTGCCACTTGACCGAGAAACAAAATGCAAAGACACAAATAAAATAAAAGCACATAAAATAAAATAAGAACAAGCTAGAAATGATAGCAAAAATCAAGAATAAAATTGAAAATATGGCACAAACGGATAAAATTTTGTTAGTCGTGAAAAAAGGCCAAAATAGGAATCTCTTCGAAAGTAATTTACCATGGTCAAAAATATGCCATTGAGGTGGTACCTCTATTTTTCCTTTATTTGTGAGAATGGAAGAGATTACCACTGATTGAGTTTGTTTGTCCTTGAGGCATGCATTCTTGAGTGCGGATGTTTCTTCCTGCCTTTTTTCAAAGCATGGCTCCCAACTCTTAATCTCCTTCACCTGTACAATACAAAATCAAGCAATGAGAATTCTTTAGAAACAATGATTTCTAGTTTGCACATTTGGTCCAAATGAACCGGTTAACCCGATTTCTGAAGGGCTTGAAAAATTCTCAGTTTGAATATAATCTTCCACATTAGCTTCCTCATTTTCATCATGCTTGAAAAATTCATTAATGCCAATATTTTGGTTAAGTTCTTTTGCATGATGGCATGAGGGCATAAGTGAGGATTCGATCTCTTCCTTGTTAGGTGTAGGTGTATTAACCCTTTCCTTACCCTTTAATATTGATTCATCATCTTTCTCATAAGGGTTAAGAATGTATTCTTTATCAACCTTATCATCATGAAGGGTACTTACCGAATCTCCATCTAGATGTTGGCCATTTGGATTACTCACATGTGGATTAATGAAGTTTAGCTCTAATTGAGATGGAAACTCACCTGTCTCATGAGTATTAAGTGCAAATGCAAGTATTTCGAGAGCATCATTCAAGTTTGCCATAGGTTGAGCAACTTGACTATTAAAATCCTCTTGCTTTGCAATGAATGAATTCAATGTTTCTTCAAGATGCTTATAAGATGCATGATCATGAGATTTTGAAGATTTTGATATGATTGAAGGGTAGGTTGGTAAGATTGTGCATGATGATCATTCCTCCAATCAAAATTCAAGTTATTTTTTCATCCAAAATTGTGTTTGTAAGGATTAGGATTTGACCTTTGAAAAGTGTCGAAAACATTGGTTTGTTCATGGAGACTTTTCTTAAAGGTAGGCACAATTGGGCAATCATCCATAGGATGATCACTAGAATTACAAGTGTGACAGACAATTTCTTGCATAGACCACATTTCTAAATCCTTGACTTTTCTAGCCAGGGATGCAAATTTAGCATGATGATCATGATTCTCCCTAATGTTATAAATGCCTCTACTAGATGTTCTTGGGACCTCCTAGGTGTCAACATTTTTCCAATTTTGGGCATTTTTCGCTAGTAAGTCTAGGAAATCCATGGCTTCATCTGGGTATTTATCTTCAAATTGTCCATCACACAATAATTCTATCATTTGCCTAGCTTGATTTGTAAGACCTTTATAGAAAATTAAAACTAGTTCCCATGTTTCCAAACCATGATGAGGACAAGTATTAAGCAATGCTTTATACATATCCCAACATTGGTAAAAGGTCTCTCCTTGTTTTTTAGTGCAATTGATGATTTGATTTTTGAGAAAATTTGTTCTATAGGGAGGAAAGAATTCTTTAAGAAATTGTAGTTGCATTTCATCCCATGAGCTAATGGATCTTGACCTAAGATTTTGTAGCCATGTCTTAGCTTTATCTTTTAGAGAAAAAGGAAAAAGCTTTAATCTCAGGATATTTATGCTACAATTTAGGTCATTATAAGCGTTACAAAACTCTTCAAATTCTCTCAAGTGCAAAAATGGGTTTTCAACATCTAGGCCATGAAAGTGGGGTAAGAATTGAATGAAATCCGATTCATGGTCGAAGTATAATGCATCATGAGGGAATACTATGCATGATTGTGCACAAGTTCTCCTAAGATTTATGGAGTCCATTAATGTTCTTGGTTGGGCATGAGCATGATTTTTTTTTTTTTTTAGACAAGATGAGTGGCTACTAACAATTCTACCAATTAATCCAAAGAGAAAGAAAAGATGAACACATGCAAGAAAAAATAAAAATAGAAATGGGGAGAGAAGAGATGAACGTATGCAAGAAAAATAAAATAGAAATGGGAAAAGAAAATACTTACAATTTTGTGCGCCAAATTTTACCTTCCCCGGCAACGGCGCCAAAAACTTGACACATTCGAAAAAAAGATTGTCTCCCAAGTATAGGAGTGTCGAAGTAATAAATCCGGTGAGACCGGGGTCGATCCACGAGGAAGGGAATTTTAGCGCTACAAACTATAAAGTAAACAAATATGGTCTGGATGATTCAAAGGGATGGCAAGATAATATCAACAAGTATGAGTAGAGAACAAATTCTTAAACAATAAATAAGAATAACACAAGAGAAATTCGCACAATAATAATGAGAGCTAAGGTTAGGGGATCCGCCCTTGATACATCAAATAAGGATAAGTAACCCATTTTAGTTATATGAATTATATTTGTTTCGTTACCAATATTTATACCACTACTTGTAAATGGGTTCAAGCATCCAATATGCCAATCACCATATGTCTACAACAAATCAAGGTTCCTAACTAGATTCATGTCGGTAAGGAAGAACCATACGACATCTAGAAAGGATCCAAGTATTTGATGTGCCAAGGATTGTCAACAATAGATCAAGACCTCCACTTTACGAGTGGTGTCAAGATTGATTAAGAAAATAAATATAAATCATATAAAATAAACAACGCAAGATTACGATTATTAAGCACATACCAAGGGTTAGAGAATCCTTATTCTCATATCAAGGGTTTCACCCTTTCACCTTAGCAAAAGAGAGAAATTAGCAAGACATTATAAGAAAAAGAACACAAAATGGAAGAAAAAGGAAATTCATTAATAACATTAAAACAAGAGAGAAACACAATACAAGATCCCGACAAAGGCCAAGATGCCCTAATGGGTCACAAGGCACCTCTATTTATAGATACATTCAGGGGCAAACTTATCAAATTACAAAGGAATAGTTGTCAAATGTTAGGTGAACTAACTTTGACCATTGGGATTATTAGGTGCACTATTTTGACCACCGATTTTGACATTGAAATATTTCGCATTTTAATCACATGTCTTCATCAAAGTTGTAGATATTTCTCTCACCTTTCTAGAACATATTGATTTGCACAATTTGGATACGTATTTTGAGAGATACGGTCCAAATACCGAAGCCTGGTCAAGCTGGACCGAGACTGTAGATGGGTTTACTTCCAGCCCAATTTTGGTCTACTAAGAGCCCGAATTTGATGATATTTGTGAAATGCAATCTTATATATAATTGAATCGGCTTTCAAAAAACATTAAGATTTGCATCATTCTGATCTATAAATAGAAAGTTATGCCCATTTTACTGAACCTACATCAAAATCGAAATTAAGAGAAAGTTAATTCAAAGGATGTAAAGACTACAAATATGCCTAAGTTGAGGAATTTAATGACACTATTAATGCAATATGATGAATTAAACTCTTATTAAGCATACATATTTAAGTGTTCATCATGTACGAATGTATGAAATATTTTATAGGATGTAATACTCTTCCCCAACCCCCATGTTTGAAAGGAAATGTAATCCATTTTCCTTCTTCTTTCTTTGTATGAATATACAATTGCCGTTGATTGAATAATCACCTTACATGCCTAACAAAGATGAAATGAATAATATGTGCATAAAACAAATAATTTAAGTGGACTAATTAACAACATAAGCTATTCCAAGTGCAAGTCCAGATTCACATCCGCGCGAGTAGAAAGACTCGTACCTAACTTCCTGAACCCTTCTCTGAAGGGAGGAGTGTATTTTAGGTCCCAAAGTGAGGGATCAGATTGCCCGCATTCATTCCTAATTGAATAATTACGTGGCGACTCTTTTCATCATACATGCCCATGGCTTGTTTATGTTCCCTTAAATCTCAAAAGAGGCTTTGACGTAGTACTATAGTCACAAACGCTTTGACAGGATGAAAGCCTCGTTCACACCACATGGAAAAGGCATCTCTTTTGAATAACGAATTTGAAGTTTACCGTAAAGAAGGGATTTTGAAGAAAAAATTTGATGCCTTGAAGATGAAAGGTTAACTAGAAGAAAGGATTTGAAAAATAGAAGAAGATTTATAGTCAGATAGTTAAAGGAAAAAAGAAGAAAAAAGGAGAGAAGAAGAAGGAAGAGACAAAGGAAAAAAAATGTAAAGGGAGAAAGAAGAGAAAGAAAAAAAGAGAAAAAAGAAAAGAAGAAGAAAGAAGGAGAAAAAAAGGAAAAAGAAGAGGAAAAGAAGAAGAAAAGAAGAAGAAAAGAATGAGAAAAAAAGGAAAAAGAAGAGGAAAAGAAGAAGAAAATAAGAAGAAAATAAGAGAAAAGAAAAGAAAGAAAAGAGAAGACGAATAGAGGAAAGAAAAGAAGAAAAGAAGAGATTGAAGGAAAATGGAAGAAAAAACTTTTACACTAGTTTTAAAACATTGATAGAATCTTTGAAATTTTTTGTTCGTAAGGAACAGGGCATGTCAATAATTTAGCAACTCACAATGAAGGTATAGCATCGATCAAATGGAATCCTCGACCAGTTCATACAAGGAGAGAATACCTTGACAGGCTAAAAAGCATAGTTGTTGAAGAGCACCATACAAAGTAAGCTCTTAATTAACTTTTAAATTATCAAGAGATGTTCGATATTTTGTAGAAACTTGCAAAAACGATGAGAAGATCCCCAGTGAGTTAAAAAATCAAGAAAATAATAAGAAATCCCCAGTTAAAAGCAATGACGCGTGGAAAGAAGTTGAGAACGAAAAATATTAGGACATGATGAATTTCCCGAGTGGATTAGAAGTAATCAAGAATAGAAGCAGTAGTACTTGGGCATGAAACCTATTGAATACAAAATCTGAAGCAAATTAGAGAAGCTTGAAGAATACTTAGAAGACGAGCATGAAGCCCATTGATTACAAAATCTAAAGCAAATCAAAGAAGATTGAAGAATACTTGGAAGAAAGGCATAAACGCAATGAATACCGGGTCTAAAGAGATCAAAGAAGAATACTCAATCGAAGGTGAGAAGGACGAAAAGGTCTAAAGATCGTGAGGCAGTGCATGATAGAAGTTTTCCAATGGGATTGCATTAGAAGGAAACCCTAAGAAGTAGGTGTACTTAAGAGTATTTAAAGCCCTTAGAATAGGCACAAGCCCTAAGAAGAGGTGCACTGAAGACTGTTAAAAACCCTAAGAAGTAGGTGCACTTAAGATTATTTTAAGCCCATAGAATAGAAAAAAGCCCTAGGAAGAGGCATACTAAAGAGTGTTGAAAACTTTAAGAAGTAGATGCACTTAATAATGTTTTAAGCCTTTAAAATAGTCACACTGAAAAGTGCAATCAAACCCTAAGAAGTAGGTACATTAAAGAGTGCTTTACCATAGCGTCATAAGGATGCATTCTAGCCCTTGAACAGGCATATCCTCCCTTAGATGGACACATACGCTCTTAGATGTGGCACCATAGCCCTTCGATATGTGTACTAGTCCTTGAATGGATACTTTTGTTTTTTGTAAGAGCAGAAGGGGAGAAAAGAAGTTGATGAGAAAGTCTATTGGAATGACGACGAAAGCGAAGACGTCAAAGTGGAAGAAAGAAAGATGAAGTAAGAGTACTTTGTCGACTTTTGTATCTCGAAAATCTCTCTAAAGTAGGGTGTAAGCTGTAGACAATTGAATTTTTGGGGTTGGATGATGAAACAAGGGTGGATGTCGAGCAAACAAAATGCCCAAACTGCCATTGGGGGCCAAGAAGGAATGGTGAGAGGGAATTAATAAAATGTCTCAAAAACTAACATGTTAATTTGAAAAATCACAGAAATTAGTCTAGGAGAAATCTCATGGTAAGTCATATACTGTTACAAAGCTATGGATATCTAGTTCTCATAAAAATTTATGGATTATAAATCGGAGTTGAATCTGAGGAGTTATGTGCTATCAAACGGCTAAAGATCTGAGGGGACTCCATTTAAGGATGGCAAAATAAGAAGGGGCCAAATAGATAATGGTCGGTCGATTGACAAACAGTCGACCGGCTATGCAAAACAGCCACCCAACAATCTAAGAACCGCCTAACTATTGGTTGATGGTCAATCGGCTATCATACAATTGTTTGGCTATTTGAAGATTGCCACCCGGTCGTTCATGGTGTATTTTCGAAAACTTTCATTAATAAACCTTCCTTTTTTTATTTGTTCTTTCTTTTTTCAGCGTCAACTCCCCTTTATACAAAGAACCCCTTTCTCACTTTGAAAGATACACCGATTGTTGAATACAATCATCTTTTCTCCCTCTTGACGGGACGGTCAAGAATTCAAGAAGCCTTTTCCGGTATAAAGATTTTTAGGTGCCTTATTGCTCTAAAACCTGGAAAAGGTATGTCATGAAAACAAAATTCTTTCCTCCCTCCTATCTTCTCTTTTATTTTCCTTGCTTAGAATAAGCGGTTTAATTATATGCTTAGGAGCATGTGTAGGATTTTACGAATTGTCTAACCCTTATTTGTTTTGTGACATTGATAAACGTGTCAAGGTACATCCGCTCTCTCTCCTTTACTAGAATCATGCTTAGGAGCACATGATTAGAATCATGCTAGAAGAACTTATATTTGCTTTGATGTATGCTAGGAAATAACATAGAATGGGTAAGAATTACTATTTTACCCTTGAATGCTATGATTGACAAGATTACATGAATTAGGCTAGAATATGTCATGATTACCGTGATTAGGGTAGAAATGCCATGATTCTTAATATAGTGACATAAATTATGCCAGAATAACAATGAGCTAGAGTGTCATGATAGAATTATCAAATCTAGGCTAAAATGCCATGATTCTAGATTACGGATTTGTATTTTAATAAATTGATTTATGAATGTATGAATATATTATGAATAGACTTTAATTAGAATTATGCCATAAAGTGATGATGGACTCACATTGA
Source organism: Boswellia sacra (assembly GCA_013180625.2). Taxonomy (NCBI): domain Eukaryota; kingdom Viridiplantae; phylum Streptophyta; class Magnoliopsida; order Sapindales; family Burseraceae; genus Boswellia; species Boswellia sacra. The sequence goes on along the minus strand of SNVD02013559.1, from coordinate 650,276 downwards.
CGTGAGGGACCACCACTAAAGAATGATAAATGTATGAATATGCATGTAGAGATTTGATTAATGTGGAATAAACTTACAAATGGTGGTTAGGAATTCCTTATTTATCGAATCTTGAATTGATTGCTTAATAAATGTATGATTGTATGAATATGCTTTTATTGTTGAATACTTGATTTATGTGAATGTTATATTTAAAGTGATTGTAAGTAGAATTACTTTATATTATTGTTGAAGAATAATGGATGTAATCCTCTTCCCCTTTCCCCATATTTGAAAGGAATTGTAATTCTAATGTCTTCCCTCTTTCTATGTATGAATATATAACTGCTTTGATTAAATAATCACTTCACATGACTAACGAAGATAAAATATGAAATGTGTGCAAAAAACAAACAACACTAAGTGGACTAAGTAACGGTATTAGATGTTATTATTTGGTATTTCCTTGTAGAGGCTGGATTTTAATTCTGGCAGATTGAAAAGATTCGTACCTAACTTCCCGAACTCGTCTCTGAAGGGATAAGGATAGTTTAGGTACTGAAGTAATAGATCAGATTACCCCTACACATTTTCAATTGAATAATTACGTGGTGACTCCATTCTCTAGACGTGACCATGGCTCGTTTGTGTTCCCTTAAGTTTCCAAAGAAGCTTTGACACAATGCCATGGCTGGAAACTCTCTGGTGGGATGAAAGCACTGTTCACACTTGGGTTTCTTCTTTGTGGCCACCTTTCTGGTAAGCCCTTCTTATTGTTCAAGCTTGGACTTCTCCCTTCTTTTCGCTTTCTCAGCCCTACTCAATTTACCTTTCTCAAAAGAACTCATGACTTGCTCCTCTGTCAAGCCCGACCTAATGATATTGGTCGTTAGAGGAGGTACCCGTTTGTAGTTGGGTAGTGCATTGCTTCTTATGTTAGGCTCTTGTGTGTCTGGATTTGGAATCTGGCATTTATTGACCAAATCTTGGATCTCATGGTAAAGATAAGTGTAATCGTCAGTCTTATGACCGATCATTTGATGGAACTCACATTTCTCATGATGCCTCCAATTCCTTGACAATGATTTGGAAGCTCTCTCAGTAGCAATGGCTGTAAGATCCCTTTGGCTCTTAACCTTGCAAGGATCTTTGACAAAGGTCTCTTAAAATGATTGAATTTCCTTTGTTGGGCTACCGCTTTCACCTTGACATTCTTCGTGCCAAAACCACCAGCCTGGTGGTATTGCCCCTGATTTCTCTAGGATAACTATTGCTGCTTCTTTTCTACTGATTTCCAAATCTTCTATTTGGATACTGATGAACACTTAAATATGTATACTTAATAAGAGTTTAATTCATCATATTGCATTAATAGTGTCATTAAATTCATCAACTTAAGCATATTTGTAGTCTTTACATCCTTTGAATTAACTTTCTCTTAATTTCGGTTTTAATGTAGGTTCGGTAAAATGGGCATAACTTTCTATTTATAGATCAGAATGGTGCAAATCTTAATGTTTTGGAAAGCTGCTTCAATTATCTACAAGATTAAATTTCAGAAATATCATCAAATTCGGGCTCTTAGTGGACTAAAATTGGGCTAGAAGTGAACCCATCTACAGTCTTAGCTCAGCTTGACCAGGCCTCAGTATTTGGACAATATCTCTCAAAATACGTATCCAAATTCTGCAAATCAATATGTTCTAGAAAGCTGAGAGAAATATCCACAAAGTTTATGAAGACATGTGATTAAAATTCTCAACATTTTAATGTTAAAATTGATGGTCAAAATCTGTGCCTAATGATCCCAATTGTCAAAGATATTTACAACTAATATTTAACAACTATGCCCTTGTAATTTGACAAGTTTGCCCCTGGATGTATCTATAAATAGAGGTGCCTTGTGACCCATTAGGGCATCTTGGCCTTGGCTGGAACATTTTGGCTTTGGCTAGGATCTTGTATTGTGTTTTGTGTGTTTATGTTATTAATGAATTTCCTCTTTCTTGCATTTTATTTTCTTTCTATTATAATGTTCTTTTAATTTATTTTTTGCTAAGGTGAAAGGGTGAAACCTTTGATATGAGAATAAAGATTATCTAACCCTTAATATGTGCTTAATAATCTTAATCTTATAATATTTATTCAGTATGATTTATATTTAATTTCTTAATCAATCTTGACACCACTCGTAAGGTGGAGGTCTTGATCCATTGTAGACAATCATTGGCACATCAAATGCTTGGATCCTTCCTAGACGTCGTATGGTTCTTCCTTACTGACACAAGTCTAGTTAGGAATCTTGATTTGTTGTAGACATATGGTGATTGGCACATTGGATGCTTGAACCCGTTTGCAAGAAGTGATATAAATATTGGTAATGAAACAAATATAATTCATATAACTAAAATGGGTTAATTATCCTTATTTGAAATATCAAGGGCGGATGCCCTAACCTTAGCCTTCATTATTATTGTGTTGATTTTTCTTGTGTGATTCTAATTTATTGTTTACGAACTTGCTTCTTATTTATATTTGTTAATATTATCTTGTCATCTCTTTAAATCATCCACATCATATTGTTTACTTTATAGTTTATAGCGCTTAAATTTCCTTTCTCGTGGATCGACCCCGGACTCACCGGGTTTATTACTTCGACACTCCTATACTTGGGAGACAATCCTTTTTCGGATGTGTCAAGTTTTTGGCGCCGTTGCCGGGAAAGGTAAAAATTTGGCGTACAAAATTGTAAGTATTTTCTTTTCCCATTTCTATTTTTATTTTTATTGCATACGTTCATCTCTTCTCTCCCCATTTCTATTTTTATTTTTTCTTGCATGTGTTCATCTTTTCTTTCTCTTTGCATTAGTTGCTAGAATTGTTAGTAGCCACTCATCTTCTTTAAAAAAAAAAAAATACCATGTTCAAATCCAACTAAGAACATAAATGGATTGCATGAATCTTATGAGAACTTATGCACAATTATGAATAGTCTTCCCTCATGATGTAATATATTTCAACCATGAACCAGATTTCATTCAATTCTTACCCCACTTTCATGGCCCAGATGTTGAAAACCCATTTTTGCACTTGAGAGAATTTGAAGAGATTTGTAACGCTTATAGTGACCTAAATTGTAGCATAAACATCTTGTGATTAAAGCTTTTTCCTTTTTGTCGAAAAGATAAAGCTAAGACACGGCTACAAAATCTTACGTCAAGATCCATTAGCTCATGGGATGAAATGCAACAACAATTTCTTAAAGAATTCTTTCCTCCCTATAGAACAAATGCTCTCAAAAATCAAATCATTAATTTCACTCAAAAACAAGGAGAGACTTTTTGCCAATGTTGGGATAGGTATAAAGCATTGCTTAATACTTGTCCTCATCATGGTTTGGAAATATGGGAACTAGTTTTAATTTTCTATGAAGGTCTTACACATCAAGCTAGGCAAATGATAGAATTATTGTGTGATGGACAATTTGAAGATAAATACCCAGATGAAGCCATGGATTTCCTGGACTTACTAGCGAAAAATGTCCAAAATTAGAATAATATTGACACCTATGAGGTGCCAAGAACATCTAGTAGAGGCATTTATAACTTTAGAGAGAATCATGATCTTTATGCTAAATTTACATCCCTAGCTAGAAAAGTCGAGGATTTAGAAATGTGGTCTATGCAAGAAATTGTTTGTCACACTTGTAATTCTAGTGATCATCCTACGGATGATTGCCCGATTGTGCCTACCTTTAGGAAAAGTCTCCATGAACAAACCAATGTTTTCGACACTTTTCAAAGGTCAAATCCTAATCCTTACAAACACAATTTTGGATGGAAAAATCACTTGAATTTTGATTGGAGGAATGATAATCATGCACAATCTTACCAACCTTCCCTTCAATCATATCAAAATTTTCAAAAATCTCATGATCATGCATCTTATAAGGATCTTGAAGAAACATTGAATTCATTCATTGCAAAGCAAGAGGATTTTAATAGTCAAGTTGCTCAAACTATGGCAAACTTGAATGATGCTCTCGAAATACTTGCATTTGCACTTAATACTCATGAGACAGGTGAGTTTCCATCTCAATTAGAGCTAAACTTCATCAATCCACATGTGAGTAATCCAAATGGCCAACATCTAGATGGAGATTCGGTAAGTACTCTTCATGATGATAAGGTTGATAAAGAATACATTCTTAACCCTTATGAGAAAGATGATGAATCAATCTTAAAGGGTAAGGAAATGGTTAATACACCTACACCTAACAAGGAAGAGATCGAATCCTCACTTATGCCCTCATGTCATCATGCAAAAGAACTTAACCAAAATATTGGTATTAATGAATTTTTCAAGCATGATGAAAATGAGGAAGCTAATGTGGAAGATTATATTCAAAATGAGAATTTTTCAAGCCCTTCAGAAATCGGGATAACCGGTTCATTTGGACCAAATGTGCAACTAGAAATCATTGTTTCTAAAGAATTCTCATTGCTTGATTTTGTACAGGTGAAGGAGATTAAGAGTTGGGAGCCATGCTTTGAAAAAAGGCAGGAAGAAACATCCGCACTCAAGAATGCATGCCTCAAGAACAAACAAACTCAATCAGTGGTAATCTCTTCCATTCTCACAAATAAAGGAAAAAGAGAGGTGCCACCTCAATGGCATATTTTTGACCGTGGTAAATTACTTTCGAAGAGATTCCTATTTTGGCCTTTTTTCACGACTAACAAAATTTTATCCATTTGTACCATATTTTCATTTTTATTCTTGATTTTTTTTATCATTTCTAGTTTGTTCTTATTTTATTTTATGTGCTTTTATTTTATTTGTGTGTTTGCATTTTGTTTCTCGGTCAAGTGGCGGATACAGTACTCCGTGACTGTTAAAGTCGATTTTTCAGTTCCCTAAAAACTATTGCTCACCTTGCATTCATTTTCCTTTCTTTTCTCGCATGGACACCACTCTCTCAAATCTGCACAAACATTTTCCTTCTCTACCTCCAAATGATTTGCTCAAAATTTACAAAGCTCATGCAGAAAGACTAAGGATGTTGATGTATAAGGGTATGCCTGTCGAAATAAGATGGTTAATTGAAGCCAATGTTCGATTTTCCTATGAATTTTCAGATAATCTTGTGTCTCACATGTCAGGTATGGGAAAAAGCTCTTACGCCAAAAAGCGAAGAGCGAAAAGGTTACAAGTTTGTCCCAGATGTGCAAGATAGACTTGTAACCAGCGTTGCCGCTCCTTGAGATATTTGTTTAACAATCGAGGGGATAAACTACAGTTCATCAAGAATGGACTGAGTAAGGAGTCTTTGGATGATATCCGAACGACTCTCGAGGCGCATTCTTGTGGACTTGTGTAGCGTGAAATTTTTAATTTGTGGACACAATTCCGAGATGAGCAGGAACGCTATAGTCTTGGGAATCTGACTCAAAACGACCCTCTTTGCCAGTTTATAAGAAAACTGGATGGGAAGCATATCCCCAACTCATAGAAGGTGTTTAAGCCGTTTTTGGACGTAAAACCAGAGGAAGATGTGAGCCACAGTCACAACTACCTGTACATATGCATGCGTGCCATCATTTTTGAATTTTAATACCTCATAGCTGTCATTTTGGAATTTGTATCTTTTGTTTGACTTATGGTGTCTTATTTCATCATCTTTTGAATTTTTGTGCATTATTGTCAACTTTTTCACCAAACAATCGAGCTACCTAGATAGATATCATCATTAGCATACCTTTTTGCACTCCATAAATACCACATGTCTTGTTCTCTTCTTCACACATAGTTAGAGAGTTGCATAGACATGGAGGAAACTTCACAATGTCGAATCGAAAGGATATGTGTATTCTGCAGATCTCGACCGGGTAAAAGTGAGGAGTTTGTAAAAGTAGCAAACTATCTTGGTAGGCTACTGGCTGAAAGAAAGATTCATGTGGTTTATGGGGGAGGTAGCCTTGGGTTAATGGGTTGTGTGTCAACAGCTGCACATGTAGGAGGTAGTCAAGTTTTAGGAGTTATTCCTAAAGCTTTGGTAATAGAAAGCATCGTTGGAAAAATGGTTGGGACGGAGTTACAGGTCTCCTCTATGCATGAACGCATGGCACAAATGCTTATCAATTCAGATACCTTTATTACTTTACCAGGTGGCTTTGGCACTCTTGAAGAAATTTTTCAAATTGCCTCTTGGGCCCAACTGAATCTCCATCAAAAACCCATAGGTTTGTTGAATGTTAAAAATTTCTTTGATCCTTTGATAAGTTTTGTTGATGCAGCTGTGGAACAAAATTTTATCCCTCATTCAGCGAGAAAGATCCTTGTTTCTGCTACTTCTGCTGGTGACTTACTTGACAAATTACAAGAAGTTGAGTATGAACCTGACCCAGCTAGTACTCAAATTAATTGGGCAGGAGGGCAAAACAAAAAGTGCAAATTGGATCTGAATCTCCGTTTGTAATTTTTTCTTGTCGTTTACTTTATTTTATTTGTAGCATGTTATTTTAGGAGTCCTTCAGGTCATCTCTCTTGAATAACAGAAGCTTTAGGTAATGTCTTCTATACTTTATCTTTCTACATTTAAACATTGAGGATACTGTTTCATTTGGCTGGGGGGAAAGGATAGTAGACATAAGTGTGTCTTGAATTTTCTTTTTTTTTTGTAAAAAAAAAAGCGAGTTAGTAATTAGGTTCAGAGTGCGGTGTAAGGACTTCAAATCCTCTTGAGACGCATTCTGGGTCATGAATGGCAGAGTAGGGAGGGCCAGTTTGAACTCTTGAAACCCATTCTAACCAATTTGTCATTTTATTTTGATCTTATGAACTCATTTTAGCTAACTTGATATTATTTAGACTTGATTTTTGAATTTTATAACAAGGATGTCTTATTCATTTCACTTTGAATTATTCAAATCTATGAACTCTCACAACCTTATCATTTAAAAAATTGTGTGCTTATGTACTCATTAAGCAAGTATTCATGAACCTTTCTTCACACACACACACATACCTTGATGCATGATTGTGGGTGGCAAAATGAAATGTTGTAATATAGAGTTCTTTTGTTTTGTTTAGGATAACAACACAAAGGAAAGGGAAAGTAAAAAAAAAAAAAAAAAAGAAGAGAGCAATTGTGGATAAGTTTGGTCTCGTAGCCTCCTTAATTTGACCAATTAAGCCTGAGGGGTGTCTCAACACCTAATACCCTAAGACCAACTGGGTTGGGAGCTATTGGCTCAAAGCTCGCTACATGGATTAAGGAGAAAGCTTAATGGGATTGAACATTGCACTATCCACAAGTTTCTAAGCAAAAATGAAGCATCGGCAACCCGAGTCGATAAGCTCGAAGGGGTGTCTTAACACCTAATGCCCTAAGGCCAACTGGCCTGGGAGTCATTAGCCTAAGGCTCGCTGCATGGGTTAAAGATGCATTCCTTCAAAAAGCAAAAAAAAAAAAAAGAGAAAAAAAATATGATACATATATAAAATGAATAAATACCCCTTACCTAAGGTTGTTAGCCTTAACAAATATTAGAACCAATATGGCTTCTTTCTAATAAGCCCCATAGTCATGTGTTGACTGAGTACAAAAATAAGGTTTATAGATATCTTGATCGAAGGGTACAAGAGTCATAAAAAAAAATAATAATAATAATAATTGGTTGAGAGTTTGTTTATTTGGATAAAATCAAGGAGAGTGTAATAATGACCACCTTGGATGTAAAATTATATAAATCACTTCTAAATAATAACGCTTTAATTGCTAGGGACTAGTAATAAGCTGGTTGGGGGGTGTGATGAACACTTAAATATGTATGCTTAATAAGAGTTTAATTCATCATATTGCATTAATAGTGTCATTAAATTCCTCAACTTAAGCATATTTGTAGTCTTTACATCCTTTGAATTAACTTTCTCTTAATTTCGGTTTTGATGTAGGTTCGGTAAAATGGGCATAACTTTCTATTTATATATCAGAATGATGAAAATCTTAATGTTTTGGGAAGCTGATTCAATTATCTATAAGATTGTATTTCATAAATATCATCAAATTCGGGCTCTTAGTAGACCAAAATTGGGCTGGAAGTGAACCCATCTACAGTCTCGACCCAGCTTGATCAGGCCTCAGTATTTGGACTGTATCTCTCAAAATACGTATCAAAATTGTGTAAATCAATATGTTATAGAAAGGTGAGAGAAATATCTACAACTTTGATGAAGACATGTGAAAATGCTCAATATTTCAATGTCAAAATCGGTGGTCAAAGTGGTGCACCTAATAATCCCAATGGTCAAAGTTAGTTCACCTAACATTTGACAACTATTCTTTTGTAATTTGATAAGTTTGCCCTTGAATGTATCTATAAATAGAGGTGTCTTGTGACCCATTAGGGCATCTTGGCCTTTGCTAGGATCTTGTATTGTGTTTCTCTCTTGTTTTAATGTTATTAATGAATTTTCTTTTTCTTCCATTTCGTGTTCTTTCTCTTATAATGTCTTGCTAATTTCTCTCTTTTGCTAAGGTGAAAGGGTGAAACCCTTGATATGAGAATAAGGATTCTCTAACCCTTGGCATGTGCTTAATAATCGTAATCTTGTGTTGTTTATTTTATATGATTTATATTTATTTTCTTAATCAATCTTGACACCACTCGTAAAGTGGAGGTCTTGATCTATTGTTGACAATCCTTGGCATATCAAATGCTTGGATCCTTTCTAGATGTCGTATGGTTCTTCCTTACCAACATGAATCTAGTTAGAAACCTTGATTTGTTGTAGACATATGGTGATTGACACACTGGATGTTTGAACCCATTTACAAGTAGTGGTATAAATATTGGTAACGAAACAAATATAATTCATATAACTAAAATGGGTTAGTTATCCTTATTTGATATATCAAGGGCGGATCCCCTAACCTTAGCTCTTATTATTATTGTGCGAATTTCTCTTGTGTTATTCTTATTTATTGTTTAAGAATTTGTTCTCTACTCATACTTGTTGATATTATCTTGCCATCCATTTGAATCATCCATACCATATTTGTTTACTTTATAGTTTATAGCGCTAAAATTCCCTTCCTCGTGGATCGACCCCGGTCTCACCGGATTTATTACTTCGACACTCCTATACTTGGGAGACAATCCTTTTTTCGGATGTGTCAAGTTTTTGGCGCCGTTGCCAGGGAAGGTAAAATTTGGCGTACAAAATTGTAAGTATTTTCTTTTCCCATTTCTATTTTATTTTTCTTGCATACGTTCATCTCTTCTCTCCCCATTTCTATTTTTATTTTTTCTTGCATGTGTTCATCTTTTCTTTCTCTTTGCATTAATTGGTAGAATTGTTAGTAGCCACTCATCTTGTCTAAAAAAAAAAAAAATCATGCTCATGCCCAACCAAGAACATTAATGGACTCCATAAATCTTAGGAGAACTTGTGCACAATCATGCATAGTCTTCCCTCATGATGCATTATACTTCGACCATGAATCAGATTTCATTCAATTCTTACCCCACTTTCATGGCCTAGATGTTGAAAACCCACTTTTGCAGTTGAGAGAATTTGAAGAGTTTTGTAACGTTTATAGTGACCTAAATTGTAGCATAAATATCTTGAGATTAAAGCTTTTTCCTTTTTCTCTAAAAGATAAAGCTAAGACATGGCTACAAAATCTTAGGTCAAGATCCATTAGCTCATGGGATGAAATGCAACAACCATTTCTTAAAGAATTCTTTCCTTCCTATAGAACAAATTCTCTCAAAAATCAAATCATCAATTGCACTAAAAAACAATGAGAGACCTTTTACCAATGTTGGGATAGGTATAAAGCATTGCTTAATACTTGTCCTCATCATGGTTTGGAAACATGGGAACTAGTTTTAATTTTCTATGAAGGTCTTGCACATCAAGCTAGGCAAATGATAGAATTATTGTGTGACGGACAATTTCAAGATAAATACCCAGATGAAGCCATGGATTTCATAGACTTACTAGCGAAAAATGCCCAAAATTGGAAAAATGTTGACACCTATAAGGTCCCAAGAACACCTAGTGAAGGCATTTATAACAATAGGGAGAATCATGATCATCATGCTAAATTTGCATCCCTAGCTAGAAAAGTCGAGGATTTAGAAATGTGGTCTATGCAAGAAATTGTCTGTCACACTTGTAATTCTAGTGATCATCCTACGGATGATTGCCCAATTGTGCCTACCTTTAAGAAAAGTCTCCATGAACAAACCAATGTTTTCGACACTTTTCAAAGGTCAAATCCTAATCCTTACAAACATAATTTTGGATGGAAAAATCACTTGAATTTTGATGGGAGGAACGATAATCATGCACAATCTTACCAACCTTCCCTTTCAATCATATCAAAATCTTTAAAAATCTCATGATCATGCATCTTATAAAGATCTTGAAGAAACATCGAATTCATTCATTGCAAAGCAAGAGGATTTTAATAGTCAAGTTGCTCAACCTATGGCGAACTTGAATGATGCTCTCGAAATACTTGCATTTGCACTTAATACTCGTGAGAAAGGTGAGTTTCCATCTCAATTAGAGCTAAACTTCATCAATCCACATGTGAGTAATCCAAATGGCCAACATCTAGATGGAGATTTGGTAAGTACGCTTCATGATGATAAGGTTGATAAAGAATACATTCTTAACCCTTATGAGAAAGATGATGAATCAATCTTAAAGGGTAAGGAAAGGGTTAATACACCTACACCTAACAAGGAAGAGATCGAATCCTCACTTATGCCCTCATGTCATCGTGCAAAAGAACTTAACCAAAATATTGGCATTAATGAATTTTTCAAGCATGATGAAAATGAGGAAGCTAATGTGGAAGATTATATTCAAAATGAGAATTTTTCAAGCCCTTTAGAAATCGGGTTAACCTGTTCATTTGGACCAAATGTGCAACTAGAAATCATTGTTTCTAAAGAATTCTCATTGCTTGATTTTGTACAGGTGAAGGAGATTAAGAGTTGGGAGCCATGCTTTGAAAAAAGGCAGAAAGAAACATCCGCACTCAAGAATGCATGCCTCAAGGACAAACAAACTCAATCAGTGGCAATCTCTTCCATTCTCACAAATAAAGGAAAAAGAGAGGTACCACCTCAATGGCATAGTTTTGACCGTGGTAAATTACTTTCGAAGAGATTCCTCTTTTGGCGTTTTTTCACGACTAACAAAATTTTATCCGTTTGTGCCATATTTTCATTTTTATTCTTGATTTTTGCTATCATTTCTAGTTTGTTCTTATTTTATTTTATGTGCTTTTACTTTATTTGTGTGTTTGCGTTTTGTTTTCCAGTCAAGTGGCGGATACGGTACTCCGTGACATTTAAAGTCGGTTTTTCACTTCCCTATAAATTATTGCTTACCTTGCATTCATTTTCCTTTATTTTCTCACATGGACACCATTCTCTCAAATCTGCACAAACATTTTCCCTCTCTTCCTCCAAATGATTTGCTCAAAATTTACAAAGCTCGTGTAGAAAGACTAAGGATGTTGATGTCTAAGGGTATGCCTGTCGAAATAAGATGGCTAATTGAAGCCAAGGCTTGATTTTCTTATGAATTTTCAGATAATCTTGTGTCTCAGATGCCAGGTATGGGAAAAAGCTCTTACGCCAAAAAGCGAAGAGCGAAAAGGTTAGAAGTTTGTCCCAAATGTGCAAGATGGACTTGTGACCAGCGTTGCCGCTCCTTGTGATATTTTTCTAATAATCGAGAGGATAAACTACAGTTCATCAAGAATGGACTGAGTAGGGAGTCTTTGGATGATATCCGAGTGACTCTTGAGACGCATTCTTATGGACTTGTGCAGCGTGAAATTTTTAATTTGTGGACACAATTCCGAGATGAGTAGGAACGCTATAGTCTTGGGAATCTGACTCAAAACGACCCTGTTTGCCAGTTTATAAGAAAACTAGATGGGAAGCATATCCCCAACTCATAGAAGGTGTTTAAGCCGTTTCTGGACGTAAAACCAGAGGAAGATGTGAGCCACAGTCACAACTACCTATACATATGCATGCGTGCCATCATTTTTGAATTTTAATACCTCATAGCTGTCATTTTTGAATTTGTATCTTTTGTTTGACTTATGGTGTCTTATTTCATCATCTTTTGAACTTTTATGCATTATTGCTAACTTTTTCAACAAACAACCGAGCTACCTAGATAAATATCATCATTAGCATGCCTTTTTGCACTCCATAAATACCACATGTCTTGTTCTATTCTTCACACATAGTTAGAGAGTTGCATAGACATGGAGGGAACTTCACAACGTCGAATTCGAAGGATATGTGTATTCTACGGATCTCGACCGGGTAAAAGTGGGGAGTTTGTAGAAGTAGCAATTATCTTGGCGAGCTACTGGCTGAAAGAAAGATTCATGTAGTTTGTGGGGGAGGTGTTAGCCCTAAGGCTACATGATAATTTTGATGATAACAATACACATTGATTCATTATGATTTGCTAACATATTTATTTATGTGCAAAAGTAATATCATTGAAATAATTGTAAAATCAAGAAGAGGCTTATTAAAATGAAGTGTTGAAGCTAAGGAAAAGACTACATGTTAAAGGCACCAAAGTTTAAGAACAAGGTTTAATTCAAGGAATGTGACACATGAGTAATGTTCAATCAATTGGTCATATATTTCTATACAGATGTCCAAATGACATGATTATTGACCCTTTGGAAAGCTTACTTAATTTATAACATTTCATATGTTTTAATGAAATTTAAATTTCAAGTGTAAGGTTATCCAAATCATCATGTAAGTTGAAAGACAAATAGAAGCAGCTGACATGAGCACCAAATACTCTTTTGCACATATCTTGAGCTAGAAAAATCAAAATGACTTGATTCTTACGGCATTGGAAAGAGGACATAATGAGGCACATTTCATATGTTTTGAAGAAATTCAAATTTCAAACGGAAGACTGACATAATTGACATGCAATTTGGTGGACTGAGACAAGGAAGAAAAATCAACTCACATAAGCACCGAATGGTTTTTTAGCCATATCTTAATATAGAGATGTCCAAATTCTTTGATTCTTAATGTTTTGGAAATCTTATTCAAATATGCAGATCTTTTATGTTTTAAAGAAATTCAAATTTCAAACGGAATGCTAAGAGAATTATCATTCAATTCACTGGACTGACACAAGGAAGAAAAATCAAGTCACATGAGCACCGAATTGTGTTTTGCCCATATCTTGAGCTAAAGATACCCAAATGACTTGATTATTGATGCATTAGAAAGCTTATTCAAATGTGCAGATCTTTTATGGTTTGCAGATTTTCAAATTTCAAACGGAATATTGACAAAAATGGCAGACAAGATTACGGTTTTTATGGTGAGCAGAAAATTTGGAGATGGTGTCTTCACTTGATTAAGTTCATCCTATTTGCCTATAAAAGAAGCCCTTCTCCCATGCATGCATTCAGAAAGACAAGAGCAAGAGAAGTATCTATCAAGCAAAAAACAAGAGAAATATCAAGTCTAGTGAGCTTTTATATTCTTTATCTACTCTTTGAAGAGAGTTATACTTTTGTTGTAAAAATTATCCTTGTTCTTGTATTGTGGTGAGAGTGAGATATTCTTGTAAAGGATAATAGTTATCCTTGAGAGAACTCTTGTTGTGTGTTATCAAGAGTTGAAGGAAGTTTTCTTGGTGAGGTTGTTCATAAGAAGAACTCTTGGTGTGGTGTTATCAAGAGTTGAAGGAAGTTGCCTTGGTGAGGTTGTTCATCAAGAAGAACTCTTGGTGTGGTGTTATCAAGAGTTGAAGGAAGTTGCCTTGGTGAGGTTGTTCATCAAGAAGAACTCTTGGTGTGGTGTTATCAAGGGTTGAAGAAAGTTGCCTTGGTGAGGTTGTTCATCAAGAAGAACTCTTGGTGTGGTGTTATCAAGAGTTGGAAGAAAAAGTCTTGGTGAGGTTGTTCATCAAGCAAGTTGTAAAGATTTCTACAACTTAGTGGAAAGCTTAGCTCGTGGAGCTAGGAGCCCGTGGACGTAGGCAAGGTTTGCCGAATCACGTAAATTGAGTTTGCACTCTCTCTATCCCTATCTCTTTATATTTACTTGCACTTGTGATTATTTGTTATTGTTATTCTTTTGATTGCATTCTATTTTCGTCTTCTTCACCTTTATTCTCAAAGAAAGAGTTAAATAATTTTGATCTTTCAAGAAAAGTTTTGTAAATCAGTTTTTATAAATAACAACCTAATTCACCCCCCACCCCCCCCCCCCCCCCCCCCCCCCACCCCACCCCCACACCCCCACCCCCTCTTGGGTTGCCATACCTGGGTCAACAAGTGGTATCAGAGCAAGGTTGCTCAGTTTTTTAAATCTTAATCAATTTTTGAGCTCTGGCAACTTTTAATTCAACTTCATATGTTGAGGGACTTTTTATCTCTAGACCTCCATTTTTTAGTGGAAGTGATTACTCTTATTGGAAAACTAGAATGAGTATTTTCTTGAAATCTTTTGATTATGATTTGTGGTCTATTGTTTTGGAAGGACCTTTTGTTCCTACCAAAATTGAAAATGGGGAATGCATGCTTAAAGAACCTAAAGAGTTTAGTGAAGATGATAAAAAGAAATTGAGTTTGAATGCTAAAGCTATGAATGTGTTGTATTGTGCTCTAGATAGAAATGAGTTTAATAGAATATCTACTTGTTCTACGGCACAAGAAATATGGCACACACTTGAAGTAACTCATGAAGGAACTAGTCAAGTTAAAGAATCCAAAATTAGTATGCTAGTTCATAGTTATGAGCTTTTTAAGATGAAATCGGATGAATCAATTTCTGAAATGTTTACTAGATTTACGGATATTATTAATAGTTTGAAATCTCTTGGTAAATCTTATTCTAATGTTGAAATGGTGAGAAAGATTCTTAGGTGTCTACCAAAATCTTGGGAGCCAAAGGTGACGGCAATTCAAGAAGCAAAGGACCTCACCAAACTACCATTAGAAGAACTTATGGGTTCTCTCATGACTCATGAAATCACCTTGAAGGAGAATGAAGAAGATTTCAAGAAAAAGAAAAATATCGCTTTCAAATCTTCAACAAAAGAAGATGATGAGTCCGACGATGAAGGAGATGATGAAGATCTTGCATTCATCACAAGAAAGCTAAAAAGGATGATTAGAAGAAACCAAGGATTCAAGAAGAATTCTAGAAGGGAGTACAAAGGGCAAAGCTCAAAGCAAGATAAGAAAAATGATCAAGTCATTTGCTATGAGTGCAAGAAACCGGGACATGTAAAGATGGATTGTCCTTACTTCAAAAGTCAAAACAAGAAATCCAAAGCAATGAAAGCCACAAATTGGGATGATAGTGAAGCTAGCTCCACCGAAGAAGAAGATTGCGAAGTGGCAAACATGTGCTTCATGGCTTTAAGTGAAGATGAGGTAAGTATTCTAAACTATGATCCTAAACTTTCATATGATGAATTACTTGAAGCATTCCAAAATTTACATGTGCAAGTTGATAAGCAAAATTCAAAAATTAATGCTTTCAGAAAGAAGTCAAATATCATGTTATCTCAATTAGAAGAGGTGGTAGAAATAAATGAAGCTTTAGAAAAAGAAAATGAAATTTTAAAGCAAAAAGGTTTTGAAAGTTTGGAAAGTCAAATACATTTATTAAAAACTGAAAATGACATTTTAAAACAAAAGGATTTTGATAAATTGGAGAAACAAAATGCTATTTTGAAAAAGGAAAATAATGACTTAAGAAATATTGTTGATAGTTTTACAAAAAGCACAAAAAATTTGAATTCTATTTTACAAAACCAAAGGTGTGCTTTTGATAAAAGAGGTTTAGGATATAAAACTCATAAAAATAAAAAGTATTTTAAAAATTATTTTGCTCATGCATCTTCTAGGAATAATCCTAATCATTCATGTACTTATTGTGGAAGAAAAGGACACAAAGTGCATTCTTGCTATATTAAGAGAAATCCTAATTTGAAATAAATATGGATTCCAAAAAGTACCATAACTAACCCCAAGGACCCAAGAACTTTTGGGTACCAAAAAGTTACTCCTTGAATGTTGATTGTAGAAACAAAGTGGCAAACACAAATGGTACTTAGATAGTGGATGCTCAAGGCATATGACCGGAGATGCCTCCAAGTTCTCAAGATTAATCATGAAGAAAGGAGGATATGTGACCTTCGGTGATAATGCCAAAGGAAGGGTAATCGGACATGGTGATATTGGTAACCCTTCTTCACCTATTATTAAAGATGTTTTGCTTGTTCATGGTTTAAAACATGATTTGATTAGCATTAGTCAATTGTGTGATAAGGATATTTTATTACTTTTGAGCCTAATAGATGTGTGATTAAGGATGTTAGTAACAATAAGACATTATTTGTTGGTAATAGATGTGGTAATATTTATACAATTGATATTGATGTTAATGATCATGTAGAAAATTGTTTCATTGTTAATCATGATGCTTGGTTATGGCATAGAAGGTTAGGTCATGCTAGCATGGACACAATTTCAAAAATTTCTAAAAATGATTTAGTTGATGGTCTTCCAAAAATAAAATTTGAAAAGGATAAGATTTGTGATGCTTGTCAATTTGGAAAACAAGTGAGAACTTCTTTTAAACAAAAGAAATTTATTTCAACAAATAAACCTCTACAATTACTTCATTTGGATTTATTTGGACCATCAATAACTCAAAGCCTTGGTGGAAAGTATTGTGTTTTTGTTATTGTGGACGATTATTCAAGATTCACTTGGGTATTATTCTTGAAAACTAAAAAAATGAGGCCATACAAGCTTTTTCAAAATTTGCAAAAAGAGTCCAAAATCAAAAAGGGTATTCTATTGTGTCCATTAGAAGTGATCATGAAGTAGACAATATTGCATTTGAAAATCTCTGTGATGAAAATGGTTTTGAACATAATTTTTCCTCACTTAGAACTCCACAACAAAATGGTGTTGTTGAAAGGAAAAATAGGACTATCCAAGAAATAGCTAGGACCATGTTACTTGAAAATAATTTGCCAAAATATTTTTGGGCCGAAGCCGTTAATACCGCATGCTTTATAATCAATAGAGTCCATATTAGAGCTTTAATAAAGAAAACTCCTTATGAACTTTGGAAAGGAAGAAAACCCAACGTTGGATTTTTTAAAGTTTTTGGATGTAAATGTTTTATTTTAAACACCAAGGATAACCTTGAAAAATTTGATGCAAAAGCCGATGTTGGAATTTTTGTTGGCTACTCCAACCATAGTAAAGCATATAGAGTTTTTAACAAAAAGACTCTTACTATTGAAGAATCTATGCATGTTGAATTGATGAAACTAATGTTATTTCTTCAAAGAATTTAGATGATGATATTGTTGAGGTAGAAAGGCAAATCAAGGAATCAAGGCTTGATGAAAAGAGCCAAGATGAATTACAACTTCAACAAGAAAAGCTTGAGGAAGTAAATGATTCTTCCCAAGAATTACCAAAGGAATGGAGGTATGCAAAAGCTCACCCTAAAGATCTCATTATTGGTGAACCATCACAAGGTATGAAAACTAGATCTTCTTTTAAGAACTTTTGTAATCATTTTGCTTTTGTCTCTCAATTTGAACCAAAATCTTTTAAAGAAGCCGAAAATGACGAAAGTTGGATTTTGGCTATGCAAGAAGAATTGAATCAATTTGAGAGAAATCAAGTTTGGGAATTAGTCCCTAGACCCTAAAAATCATTCTATTATAGGCACTAAATGGATTTTTAGAAATAAAGTAGATGAAAATGGCACCATTATTAGAAACAAAGCTAGACTTGTTGCTCAAGGATACAATCAAGAAGAAGGTATTGATTATGAGGAAACCTTTGCACCGGTTGCTAGATTAGAATCAATTAGAATGTTGTGTGCATTTGCATGTTATAAAAATTTTACATTATATCAAATGGATGTCAAAAGTGCATTTTTAAATGGTTACATTATGGAGGAAGTATATGTAGCGCAACCTCTTGGTTTTCAAAATCATGATTTTCCAAACCATGTTTTCAAACTCAAAAAGGCACTTTATGGCTTGAAACAAGCACCAAGAGCATGGTATGATAGATTGAGCAAATTTCTCATTGATAATGGTTTCGAAATGAAAAAAGTTGATACTACTCTTTTTGTTAAAACAAAAAATAATGATTTATTAATTTTTCAAATCTATGTTGATGATATTATATTTGGTGCTACTAATGTCTCTATGTGTGAGGAATTTTTCCAAGTGCATGCAACAAGAATTTGAAATGAGCTTAATGGGAGAATTAAATTTCTTCCTTGGACTTCAAATCAAGCAATCAATCGATGGGATCTTCATTAATCAAGCTAAATACCGAGGTATGATTGGCTTGGTGAGGTAACAAAATATCGAGGTATGATTGGCTCTCTTTTGTATTTAACTGCTAGTAGACCTGATATTATGTTTAGTGTGTGTATGTGTGCTAGATTTCAATCTTGTCCACAGGAATCTCACCTTAAAGCTGTCAAAAGGATATTTAGATATCTTCTTGGAACCATAAATCTAGGTCTTTGGTATCCTAAGTGTGATAATTTTGATCTAATTAGTTATTCCGATGCGGACTTTGCTAGAAGTCTTCTTGATAGAAAGAGCACTAGTGGCTCTTGCCATTTTCTAGGACATGATTAGTCTTATGGTTTAGTAGAAAACAAAATTCTGTTGCCTTATCAACCGCGGAAGCCGAGTATATTGCAGTAGGAAGTTGTTGTGCACAATCTCTTTGGATGAAACAAATTTTAAAAGATTATGGTGTGGTATTTGATCACATTCCCATCAAATGTGATAATACAAGTGCCATTAACATTTCAAAAAATCCCATACACCACTCTAGGACTAAGCATATAGAGATTAGACATCATTTTATTAGAGATCATGTGCAAAAAGGTAATATTTTTTTAGAATTTATTCCCACCGATAAACAATTAGCCGATATATTTACTAAACCCCTTAGTCAAGATAGATTTTGTATAATTAGAAGAGAATTAGGCATGTTGGATATGTCTTAATTTTGCTTTAATAAGATAATCTTTGAATGGTAGCATATGTTAAGGGGGAGAATATATTTAGGGGGAGCAATTAATTTGATTACATCTTTTTGATGATAAC
This sequence comes from Boswellia sacra, assembly GCA_013180625.2. Taxonomy (NCBI): domain Eukaryota; kingdom Viridiplantae; phylum Streptophyta; class Magnoliopsida; order Sapindales; family Burseraceae; genus Boswellia; species Boswellia sacra. Next base: position 631,091 of record SNVD02013559.1, on the reverse strand, counting down.
AAAAGGGGGAGAAACAGTTGGATTGCTTATATTCATAACAAGTGCCATTTTTTTTGTTTATTCTTGATTTTATTTTCATTCTTTATTTTAGATATTATTTGAAAGCAATCAATGGTTTGTCATCATCAAAAAGGGGGAGATTGTTAGCCCTAAGGCTACATGATAATTTTGATGATAACAATATACATTGATTCATTTGGATTTACTAACATGTTTATTTATGTGCAAGAGTAATATCATTGAAATAATTGTAAAATCAAGAAGAGGCTTATTAAAATGAAGTGTTGAAGCTAAGGAGAAGACTACATTTTAAAGGCACCAAAGTTTAAGAACAAGGATTGACTCAAAGAATGTGACACATGAGCAATGTTCAATCAATTGGTCATATATATCTCTACAAATATCCAAATGATGTGATTCTTGATACTTTGGAAAGCTTACTCAATTTATAACAATTCATATGTTTTAATGGAATTCAAATTTCAAGTGCAAGGTTGTCCAAATCATCATGCAAGTTGAAAGACAAATGGAAGCAGCTGACATGAGCACCAAATACTCTTTTGGACATATCTTGAGCTAGAAAAATCAAAATGACTTGATTATTATGGCATTAGAAATAGGACATAATGAGGCACATTTCATATGTTTTGAAGAAATTCAAATTTCAAATGAAATGCTGACATAATTGACATGCAATTCGGTGGACTGACACAAGGAAGAAAAATCAACTCACATGAGCATCAAATGGTTTTTTGGCCATATCTTAAGATAGAGATATCCAAGTTCTTTGATTCTTAATGTTTTGGAAGGCTTGTTCAAATATGCAGATATTTTATGTTTTAAAGAAATTCAAATTTCAAACGGAATGCTGACAGAATTATCATTCAATTTGGTGGACTGACACAAGGAAGAAAAATCAAATCACATGAGCACCGAATGGTGTTTTGCCCATATCTTGAGCTAAAGATACCCAAATGACTTGATTCTTGATGCGTTGGAAAGCTTATTCAAATATGCATATTTTTTTGTTTTGCAGATTTTCAAATTTCAAACAGAACATTTACAAAAATGGTAGACAATATTATAGTTTTTATGGTGAGCAGAAAATTTGGAGATGGTGTATTCACTTGATTAAGTTCATCCTATTTGCCTATAAAAGGAGCCCTTCTCCCATGCATGCATTCAGAAAGACAAGAGCAAGAGAAGCATCTATCAAGCAAAAATTAAGAGAAATATCAAGTCTAGAGAGCTTTTATATTCTTTATCTACTCCTTGAAGAGAGTTATACTTTTGTTGTAAAAATTATCCTTGTTCTTGTATTGTGGTGAGAGTGAGATATTCTTGTAAAGGATAATAGTTATCCTTGAGAGAACTCTTGTTGTGTGTTATCAAGAGTTGAAGGAAGTTTTCTTGGTGAGGTTGTTCATCAAGAAGAACTCTTTGTGTGGTGTTATCAATAGTTGAAGGAAGTTGCCTTGGTGAGGTTGTTCATCAAGAAGAACTCTTAGTGTGGTGTTATCAAGAGTTTAGGAAAGTTGCCTTGGTGAGTTTGTCCATCAAGAAGAACTCTTGGTGTGGTGTTATCAAGGGTTGAAGGAAGTTGCCTTAGTGAGGTTGTTCATCAAGAAGAACTCTTGGTGTGGTGTTATCAAGAGTTGGAAGAAAAAGTCGTGGTAAGGTTGCTCATCAAGCAAGTTGTAAAGATTTCTACAACTTAGTGGAAAGCTTAGCTCATGGAGCTAGGAGCCTGTGGACATAGGCAAGGTTTGCCGACCCACGTAAATTGAGTTTGCACTATCTCTATCCCTATCTCTTTATATTTACTTGCACTTGTGATTTTTCGTTATTGTTATTCTTTTGATTGCAATCTATTTTCATCTTCTTCACCTTTATTCTCACAGAAATAGTTAAATAATTTTGATCTTTCAAGAAAAGTTTTGTAAATCCGTTTTTATAAATAACAACCCAATTCACCCCCTCTCTTGGGTTGCCATACCTGGGTCAACAAGAGGTAGCCTCGGGTTGATGGGTTGTGTGTCAACAGCTGCACATGTGGGAGGTAGTCAAGTGTTAGGAGTTATTCCTAAAGCTTTGGCCATCGAAAGCATCGTTGGAAAAACGGTTGGGACGGAGTTACAGGTCTCCTCTATGCATGAACGCATGGCACATATGCTCATCAATTCAGATGACTTTATTGCTTTACCAAGTGGCTTTGGCACTCTTGAAGAAATTTTTCAAATTGCCTCTTAGGCCCAACTAAATCTCCATAAAAAACCCATAGATTTGTTGAATGTTAAAAATTTCTTTGATCCTTTGATAAGTTTTGTTGATGCAGCTGTGGAACAAAATTTTATCCCTCATTTAGCGAGAAAGATCCTTGTTTCTGCCACTTCTGCTGGTGAGTTACTTGACAAATTACAAGAAGTTGAGTATGAACCTGATCCAGCTAGTACTCAAATTAATTGGGCAGAAGGGCAAAACAAAAAGTGCAAATTGGATGTGAATCTCCGTTTGTAATTTTTTCTTGTCGTTTATTTTATTTTACTTTTAGCATGTTATTTTATGAGTCCTTCAAGTCATCTCTCTTGAATAACAGAAACTTCAGGTAATGTCTCCTATACTTTATCTCTCTACATTTAAACATTGAGGACAATGTTTCATTTGGTTGGGGGGGAAGGATAGTAGACATAAGTGTGTCTTGAATTTTTTTTTTTTTTTGCAAAAAAAAAGCGAGTTAGTAATTAGATTCAGAGTGCGGTGTAAGGACTTCAAATCCTCTTGAGACGCATTCTGGGTCAGGAATGGCAGAGTAGGGAGGGCCAGTTCGAACTCTTGAAACCCATTCTAACCAATTTGTCATTTTATTTTGATCTTGTGAACTCATTTTAGCTAACTTGATATTATTTAGTCTTGATTTTTGAATTTTATAACAAGGAGGTCTTATTCATTTCACTTTGAGTTATTCAAATCTACAAACTCTCGCAACCTTATCATTTAAAAAATTATGTGCTTATGTACTCATTAAGCAAGTATTCATGAACCTTTCTTCACACACACACACACATACCTTGATACATGATTGCGGGTGGCAAAATGAAATGTTGTAATAGGTACTAACAAAGATCAAGTCCAAGAATTAAAGGCACAATTGGCTAGGGGATTTGAAATGAAAGATTTAGGACCGGCAAACAAGATTCTAGGGATGCAAATTCACCGAGACAGAAAAAACAGGAAGATTTGGCTATCTCAAAAGAACTACTTGAAGAAAATCTTGCGCCGCTTCAACATGCAAGATTGTAAGCCAATTTCTACCCCATTTCCTATTAATCATAAATTATCCTCAAGTATGAGTCCTAGCGATGAAGCGGAGAGGATGGAAATGTCTCGAGTATCGTATGCATCAGCAGTAGGGAGCCTAATGTATGCTATGATTTGTACAAGACCAGACATTGCACAAGCAGTGGGAGTGGTCAGTAGATTCATGGCTAATCCGAGTAAAGAGCATTGAAATTCTGTTAAGAGGATCCTTAGATACATCAAAGGAACCTCTAATGTTGCACTATGCTATGGAGGATCAGAGTTCATTGTTATGGGCTATGTTGATTCAGATTTTGCAGGAGATCTTGACAAAAGGAAGTCCAATACGGGCTATGTGTTTACACTTGCAGGAGGTGCTGTGAGCTGGGTATCCAAACTACAAACTGTTGTGGCTCTGTCTACAACAGAAGCAGAGTATATGGCAGCTACACAAGCTTGTAAGGAAGCTATTTGGATCAAAAGGTTATTGGAGGAACTCAGGCACAAACAAGAGAAAATTTCTTTATTTTGTGACAGTCAGAGTGCCTTGCATATCGCAAGGAATCCAGCCTTTCATTCAAGAACGAAGCACATAGGAGTTCAATATCATTATGTACGAGAAGTAGTGGAAGATGGAATAGTGGATATGCAGAAAATCCACACGAAGGATAACATAGCAGATGCATTGACCAAAACCAATCAATGCTAACAAGTTCATCTGGTGTAGAACGTCTTATGGCATGTTAGAGACGTGAGCAGCATGTATAGAGACAAGACTGAAAGGAAAAATGCCTTCAAGTGGGAGAATGTGAAGTGTGAAGGCATTTTTGCCTTTCACACAATCCCATATTAGTGGGAAACAATAAGTCAAGGGGGAGGCTAGGCTATATAATAAAGCCCACTCCTTCCCTTAGATGTGTCCCAAGCTTGTGTATTAAGCTTATTCTCTTCTTTCTCCATTGTTATCTCCTTCATTCTAATTGTGAGAGAGATTGTAATATTTTTCCTCATAGTAAAATATTTTCGGTCTTGTCTCGTGGAGATTTCCCTCAAATTGAGGGTTTTACCACGTTAAATTTTTGTGCCTTTATTTTCTTTATTGCCTTTAATTTATTTATTGTCTTTTATTTGAGCTGCGGCGGGAGTGCTCAATCTCCTAACAACATATATAAAATTTTATCATATTGTAATTTTATAAGTTGTTTTCTAATTTTTAATTTATATTTTAAAAAGTAAAGCATGCATATAATGTTTCTTTGATAAGATGTATTTTTTTTTTCAATTAACAAGATTTGCTTGTACAATCTAAGTTTTGTTGAATATCTTTAAAAATTTTTAGCCCACTCGAAAAAAATTTTTGGTTACGCCATTGACTATAAAATTCATTAAATAAGTGGACCTTCAAATATTTACTTTTTCAATCATCTTTTGTACACTTGTTTGTATATAAGAGTTTGTAAATATGATATTAGGTTAACAAAAAAAAACTAAAAAATTTATTTATATTATAAATTCTACATAGAATAGAAAAATAGATATGCATACGAATTTATTTCTTAATATGATTAGGGCAAATATTATCAATAACCATGAATTAAGACTTAATATTATTGATGAGCTTCAGGTTTATTCAACCATTAGCGATGACTCTACTGCTAGTTAATTCTGTTTAAATTAACAAAATTAGGGTTTGGCTAAGGGAACAATCTTGAAAAGACTAGTATACCCTTATTTTGTCTTTGGCAAATATTACTTTGAGCCTGTTTCATTTTTATTAATTATTAGAATTTTAATTATTTTAGGATTTTGTTTTGTTTTAATTTTTTAATTTTTATTTGTATTATTGAGGCTTAGAAATAATTAATTATTTGGATTTTTTATTATCTTAGGAATTTAATTTTTCGACTTTTTGTTTAATTTTCATACAAATATTATTGAGGTTTAGAAATTGTTGCTTTTTACTTATTTTTAATTATTAGGAATTTTTGTTATTTTGCAATTTTAATTTCAAATTAATAAGTGTTGAGACTAATGAATAATTTTTATTATTTGTCATTTGTTATTTTTATATTTAATTTATTCTTTTTAAATTTTAGATTTATTAGTTGAGGCTTAGAAATTGTTATCATTATTATTTTATTTTGAATTATTAAAAGTTTGTGCTCTGGTGGTTTAAAAGTTTTTATGAGACGATGATGATTTTACTAGTTTATTTGATCCTTTTGCCATTAATTTTAATGGTTTATAACTAACAACAAGGTCATCATTAATATTTGAGTAAATCCCAAGATTATCTTTAATATTAGGTCTCAGCTCAGGGTTAATAATAATGTTTCGCCTATAATTGATAATAATGAAAATAAATCTTATTAAAGGAAGACAATCCCAAAAATTCTCGCGAATTGCTAAATCGGAATTCTTCCTTGTAGAAAGTTTAAATTACTCCAACTTTTATAAGGAAGACAATCCCAAAAATTCCTAAAAATTGCTAAATCGGAATTCTTCCTTGTAGAAAGTTTAAATTACTCCAACAATAAAGCGTTGAAACCCCTTACGCCTCTCAAAATATTAAAATCTGTCCCACATTTAGATAATCAACCCATTTCTTTGCCTACAAAATTTTTGTAATACCTTTAAAACATAAGTAAAGAGTAAAAAACTTGTAATTATATCTTTTAATTATGTTATAAGTATATAATTTAAAAATTAATTCTATATGTTAGCTTTTGCAGTATGGATGATTAATAATAATGTAACTGAAAACAATAAAGTAAGATTAAACCAAGAAATTTTACGTGGTTTACCTAAAACAAAGTCTACATTCACAGGCAACAAAAGTGTAATCCACTATGTTGTTTGTGTTTATGCTTGACTTAGGACATTATAATGATACACACCAGCTCACTCACAAGCCTAATCTATGTAAACTTGATCAACCTCGGTTACAATCATAGTCCTTCACACACTCTTCTAATGTTGCTCTTATGCCGCATTTCATAGTTTTGACTGACATAACTGCACTAGTTTAGTAAAACACAGCCAATGTAAATGTTACAGACTTATGTAATCACTCAACTCACTTAAGCTTACACAATTCTAGTAACACTTACAAACCAGATCTGTGTACATACTCAATACGTATGAGTCGTACACAATCTTAACTCACATAAAGCATAATGCTTTTACTATGAAAGACAGAGAACTTAACACATATGAATATGATTCTCTCAGTTCTTGCACACCTCCTCAAAGTTTTGAATGTGTCATTTATATAGGCTATATGATTAATTAGTCATATAAAGCATGTAATCATCAAATCTAATCATAATTTTCGTGCAAAATCTGAAATGAGATGGTTAGATAAAGATCAATAAACTAGGAAATTATAAATTAATCAGTTAGATAATTAACATACATATCCTAATCATATAAGTGTTTTTCAATCAAGATAAATATTTATCAAAGATACGTCAATCAAGAATGTGATTATCAATTAAGATAAACATTAGACAAAAATATCGTAATCATAGAAGTGATTGATAATTAAGATATAAAACTTCCTAATATAAATTCAATCAATCAATTAAATAGATATTTTCCTAAAATAAATCTTCCATAAATGCAATTAGGAAAAAGAATAACACACATGTTTTTATCACACGTTAACAAAATAAATTATGATCACATGCATTGCACATGCATGGCTTTGCCACGTGTCATATTGACACTAATAATCTCTCCCTTTTGGCATCTTGTGATGAAAACAACTACATGTTTTTGTAAAAAAAGTCCTACATGATTAAGTATAATACAAAAAATCAAAATGTAAAACACTTAGTTAAAATTCACACAAAAACAGTGAAGACGGACTACATTATATCAAATATAACTAAAATAACATAACTAAATCTACCGGTACCTACAATAAAAAGTTAACAGATATCTAATCAAATAACAAGATAAAACTGAGTAAGTAAACTCAACCAATATCCTGTGTCATCTAATCTTACTTAACAGCTCCCCCTTAATCAAAACATATAAACCCAAGTAACCTACAACACAAATCAAAAATATCTTGCAAACTTTGCAAGTCAAATGGATTTTGCGCCCTCTAGAAGCTGAATAAGCAAATTGCAATCCTTGCAATCTAACAACCTTTAAACAAACTATAATCCAAAATCCTAAAAACATAGAAACAGTAATAAAGTTCTACTCCCTCTTGGTTTCATAATAAATGCCAAGGACAAAGAGTGAAGTAGTCAACACAAAACAGTAATTTAAAAGTAATCAACAATGAATAAAAAATCAGCGAAGCCGTGCTGATTTTCTAACTGGCAATTTTGGAGGTTGCCCTGGGTGCTTAATGGATCTCCCAGCATTGGTCTTGAACCTCTTAATCATAGTAGTTAGGGAAACTTGAACTGAAGTAGGTGTAGAGACTAGTGGAGTAGTTTCTGTGGAAGTGGCAATAGCATCAACAAGCCATGAACTAAACAAGGTAACACAAGAAGTTTCTTGTGAGACTGATAGGATGCAATTTGTATAATATAATTGTACATCAATAACCTAAGATCAACAATGCTATTCGTTCCAACATAATAAAGAAATCTTGCCCTATCCTTTCTAACTTTGTTCTGATGTGTAGAGGGAAACCAATAATGTTGTATTATCTTATGAAGCACACAGTATTTCAAAATCAAATGTTTTTTTATCAATACCATCATGTGGATCCCAATACACATCAAGACTCTTAGTTAGTTTGAAAGTAATCTCACTCATGTTTAAATCACTTATAGTAGTATGTTGAATGCCAATAGGAATTTCATAAATTGATTAATGACATTTGGTGAAAACCTAATCAGTTTGCCTCTATAATGAACGTTATGATAATAGAAACTCCTAGGATCATTGATAGCAGTCAATATGTTGGCATAAAATTTGTGAATGAGAGCCTTTATAGTTGGTGTTAGATTCGTTACCATTCTCATCCAATGCCTTGATTCAATTAGTTCTCTGATATGATAGTCTTCAAAGTAATAAACTTTGACAGGACATTCAACTTTGATTTCTCTCTTGGAGGTGTACTTGCAAAATCTCTATTCATTTTCATGTTTGAGAAATTTGTGATTGTGAGCCACAACATGATGTTGAACTTCTCCAAGCATAATATCATTATCTTTACTGATAACAGGCTCGACTAAAACAGGTGGAGATTCTGGTCCTCCTGTGGATGACTGCTCTGGTTTCATTAATGGAGACTGCTTTGGTTTATATTCTTGAGACTTTTCAGATTCATCCTCACCAGATTATTATTCTTCTTCTTTAGGTTTATCTTATTCTGTTTTGTTTAGGAGTATCATCTTGTTGATGTGGATCTTATTCTACACATGGCATTTTTGGTTGCTGTTCTTGCTTGCTTGATTCTTTTTCAGTTAAGGAGTCTAAAATCAATAAAAAATAGTGGTTTTTTGTTCTATTGATGATTCAGGTTCAACTTTGTATTTCGATTTTGCCATGGTGATGAGAAAGAAACGATTTTGGTAGTTGCTGCGCTTTAGGGTTAATGCCAAGATAATGAAAGTAGTTATGTAAAGGGTAATTGATATAATCAAGAGTTCTAATAACTAATTGTGATATAACCATCACATACTCCCAATCCAATCCAAATTATAAGAATTTAAATTTGAATAAATTTTGTTTCCAAAATAGATTAAATCCACGAAAGAGAAAATCTTTATTTGCACAAATTTTTACCACATTAAAATGCTAATTTCAAATTTCTTTCATAAATAAAATATCTTGAAAATCTTCATTAAATAAGGTAATTGAAAATCTTATAAAATCAAGAGCTTTATATCACCAAATTGTTACCGCCACTTAACAAATTTCCCCTCAAAACAACCTTGTTGATAGGCCTCACTTTTTGACACATCAATACATTAGAAAATCGAACTAAGTCAGACATGTGGCATTTAACGATAGTGATACTGCTCATAACTGAAAACAAGTGTATTGCACGTAACTAAAATATCTAGTCATCATTTAATCATTTTAAAATTAAGTATGTAATAAAGCTTAGTGACAAAACATTAAACATAATGAATTTTTCATTATCTTAGCATTTAATCCAGTTGACTGGTCAACACGAGTATGCTTTTCACGCATACAAATATTAATCTCAACATGAATTTTTAACAAAAACAGTAGCTTTCACATAAGAAATGAAGTAGCCCTCTTCCATTAAAGTGGATGATCTCAAGATATTTTCAAGATACATTGTAGTTACTCTCTATGGATAGCTTTCACACATCATAACCGGTAGCCCTTTCTATTTTTGATATTCAATTACCAACAAATTTTAACAAATACAGTAGCTCAACCATGCTTAAATTGAAAAATTGACTAATGATGCTATAGATATGAATAACATAACTAAACATAGTTTTATGCAGATAACTGACAAATGTCAATGGCTTTCCTCAGTTTTTCAAATCTCAAAATATCAAGTGCTTTAGTAAACAAGTCAGCTAGTTGATTTTCTATAAAGATATGTTCAATGTGGATTGTTTTAGACTCAATAAGGTCTCTTATAAAATGATCCCTATACCAATGTGCTTAATTATAGAATGTTGGACTGGATTTTTTGGGATATTAATTGCACTGGTGTTATCACAAAACAAGGTTATAGAGTCCTGATTAATACTATAGTCTCTTAACATTTGTTTCATCCAAAGTAATTAAGTGTTGCAACTCCCAGCAACTATATACTTAGCCCCTACTGTGGATAATGAAATGTTTCTTTTGCTTTTTGCTATATCTAGACACTAAATTTTTTAGGCTTGATGAAGGCATTATAAGAAAATTTGAAATATTTGACACACTAGCTTTTAAGTATTTGACTGTTTTTTATAAAACCGTAAAATATGAGATACCAAAACAAAAGTCAACCCGTTTTCTGTTTATATTTGACACTATTAACATTTATGTTATTTACATATTTGCCACTCTATATATATTCCCCTTTCCCCCCAAATTTTTCAGCTTCCCTCTTCTGATTTTACCCTAATTATCTCTTTCCCTCTTTCACTTTTTCTTTCGTTTTTGCCCTCGCTTGATCAACTAATCGATTCGCTTGCAGCCGATTCACTATAGTAATCTTTCTCTCCTCTTGTCAACTCTCAGCAACTTAATCCCTCATCGCTTTCAATCTCTCGCTTATTAGTTTCTCTTACTCAATCCTTTCCTCGTTGACATTTGCCTAGCCTCTCACCTTATCACTTCTTCACTTTGCTCACTTCCATTGCTCCCTCACCCACCTTATTGACTCGGCCCTTTATCAGATACTCACATAGTAATTCGTTCTCACTATTTGGCATTTATTGACTCACACATCAGCTACTTGCGTGCTTTGGGTCCCTCGCTCACTGATATCATTGAAAAAGTTTGGTTAGGGTATTACTTTGGTCTCTCCATCACCAACTCGATCTATTCACTAAAAGTTTCAATCTTTATTTGGTTTTTCCTAGATAAGTTGATTTACAATTTTTATTTCTTTTTTGGCTGGACACGATGACATATTAAAAGTCAAGGGCAGTTTTGATTTACGTTGCCTTTTCACTAAGTTGTTTAGTTGATAAATTTTTTTTTTTGGTTGGGTTTAGTAAATTATGAGAAGTGGAACATTTGTTCCATTTTTTATCAGGTGTTTTCAAGGGGCCTAAGCATGATGAAGTCATTGGGTGGGGATCCTAGGTTCGTTAGTATCTCTTTCATTTTCTCATGTCAATTTAAGACATAATGATATCAAATATTAAAGTTCGTAACTTTTTTACATATTTCAATTTAAAGTTTTAATTATATTGTATGTATAATGCTAGATGTTCAAGTTATACATGGTTTCTTATGGAGTTCATGCATTAAAATTCCCTGTTTGTATGTTTGTTGTTAACATATGGGAATTTCATAATCTTGATAGGGGTCGGCTTAAGCATAGAATTAGAGAGATTCACTTACCGGGGAAATTTTTGATATTGTTGTGAAGGTACGTGTTGTTCTGTTCAACCCTATTGTGGATATGACTTTTTCATTAAATGGAAAGAAACTATACTCCATGTGTTTTGCCTTGTTTTATTGCATATAAGGTTGAGAAAAAGCTCCCACTCTTTTGCTGAAGCTTATGCTGAAGGATTCACTAAAGAGATTGGAACTTTAGGAGACATATGGGAAACTGTTTCATGATGTGATCTTGTTTTGATACTGATTTCTAATGCTGCTCTGTTTTTTACAAGCTTGATAATTCCCCATTAGATATGGTTCATTATATCGTACTAATTGAACAGAACTTTGGTATAAGCTTAGAAAATGAAATATTACAATTGTAGCTAATTGGTTTTTACTTGTAATTGCTCCTAGTGGTGTCGATGAGTTTTTTTTTTTTAATATATGAAAAATGTGATTATTTGGGTAGTAGGAGCACTAAAATGTGATTGAATAAAAAAATAGAGGAGATAGAATGATCTTGCTAGAAGGAACAAAAAGATGCTTTTTTTTTATTTTTTGTTTCTTTTCTTCTTGAATTTAGAATTAACTCTTGTTTCTTTAAAGATGTAAATTTATAGTGATTGATGTTATATGTATTATGTAAAGGGTGGAATGCCTGGAGTGGTAAGGTTAAGAGATTGTGAAATTCTCAAGAAAATTATAAGCAAACAATAAGCAAAAGAGGCTTTGTGGAGCTATATTTGCAGCTCCAGTAGTAAAACTTCTACCATGGGGCCTTCTAAAAAGAAAGTAGGTGAATTACTAAAATTTGAAGTTCAATGAATTTTAAAGACGTTGCATTTTGTGGTACACATGATGTAGTTTGTCATGCAAGATAATTTGTTACCTAGCATTTATAGACAAGGCCTTTCAATAATCTGGGTTGTTAAAATAAATAACCGAGTTTCATGAGAGCTTAAAATGAGCTGTGGTACAGGAATTTCTTTTAAGTTTGCTTTGAGCTACTCTAAGGTTTGATTTTATGTTTTGCTTTTAAGTTTGACTGAGAGTAAATACATAGTGCCAGATGAATGTGATACAACTTTGAGATTCAGGTCATTCATGAGTTACATTTTGTTCAAAGTGAAAGTAGAAATGAACAGAATTCCTTTTAACCATAGCAAACTAAAGACACATAAACATGTTAATTTTCAATATTTTGGTTCCTGATCAACAAGCTTTTATTATTTTGTATTTTATAGCATCATCCTTATTAGAATGATGTCTAATTTATGAAGAGAAAATAATTTTTTGTTATTCTTATATGCATCATTACTTCTTAGATGGCATTCCATTGCTTAAATTATACAACAAAGGGAACAATGGTAGGTTACTCATTTCTTATGACATGGCCTCTTGCTTTTAGCTTGGTGTGAGTCATCTTCTTGACTTATATGCTTATTTGGCTTGATTGTGCTGTCATGTCTAGTTCACTTACTCATTTTCAACAACTTATTGTATCATGATGTGTTAGTGGGATATAAATACATATATTGATTGGGTTTAATTGCTTTTATCAGGTGATTAATTAGTCTCAAAACATGGCTAAGTACTACAAGAGGGTGGGGAGTTGGTTGAGAGACAAACTAGGCAATGATGAAGCCAAGATGGTATTATCAAGAACTGTCTACTTGTTTACCAACATGGAGCACTGTAAATTGCAGTTTTGTGGAGATCTTTTATGAACATTTTGCTTCCATTTTCTAGAATGCAGCCTCATGCATATTTACCAATTGCGGGTATATAATTGATAAGAACGCATATGTTTTTTGATATTTTATACATACTACTATTCTTCACAATCTTGGTTATATATTTAATGATAAGAATGCATATAATCTGGGTATGTTTTGTGGAGTATTGTGTTCCAATGTATAGAATTTGAAGGATAAAGCTTGTATGCTTTTATCTTGATGCATAGGATCCTTTACAATGCATGTATTGTGAATTTGCATGAAGAATATGGTTTCTTTATTATTTCTCTTGAGCAACTTTATGTTTTTTGTTTTTTCATATTTATACATGCCTTGTTGGAATATATCTTAATTTGTTGGAATATATTCAATCATTTTTAGCATTTAATTGGCCTGATGGTCATTATAGAAAATATATTTTTATAATAGATTTTATAATTGAAATTCATATTTTTTTAGCTTTATATTTTATTATAGGTTATTATTTTATTTAATTAAATTCCTGTCTTTTCAAAACTAGAAAATATATAAAAATGCATATTTTAAATAAAATATAAGAAAATATAATAATAATATATATGACATTGTCACATATCATATATATTACTATTATATTTTTGTTTTTTTTTAATCAGTCATACTTGTCATAAAAAAAGAGTCAAATATGATATTATTATAAAACCTATATATACTGGTTAGGTGACAGTCAAATATGGTTTCACATAACATATTTGACTGTTAAAACTAGAAAAATATGTATACAATTTTAAATTTTTTTATCGTCACGTCCATACCTATTAGACGGTTATAGTCAAATATTATTTAGAAAAAGAGTCAAATATGTCTGAGATATGCATTTCTTTGGCATATATATTTGACTAAGAACGGTAAGTCAAATTGTTATTGTGCTTATTTTACCGTTTGACCAACAGTCAAATAATATCATATTTGACAGTGACATGCTTGACACACAAAAATAATCAAATATTTAGTTATTTGGCTGTTTTTAGCAGTCAAATTTTTTGTTTTTTCTTGTAGTGAGGAATGAAGATGAATGTTGAGCAAGAAAATGACCAAAATGCCCTTGGGGGCCAAGAAGGAAAGGTGAGAGGGAATTGATAAAACGTCTCAAAAATTGACATATGACTTTTAAAAATCATATAAATTAATTCAAAAAGAATATGGTGGTGTGTCATATACCGTTGTGAAGCTACGAATGTCTAGTTTTCATTGATATTTACATTGCAAATTGGAGTTGAATTTGAAAAGTTATGTGCGATCAAACAAGCAAAGGTTAGAAAGGATTGCGATGCAAAGCATCAAAACAGGGGGTTAAGGGCAATTAGCTGCCCGGTTGTGGACCAATAGTCAGTCGTCTGTCAAACAACCGCTCGATCATCAGCCAACCACTGGCCGATTGTGTGACAGACACCTGGCCGTTTGCCAATAGACGCCTAATTGTTAGTCATGTATTTTCAGAAATTTGTATTATGAATGTTCCTTTTTTGTATTGTTTCTTCCTTTTTTTAGCTTTACCCCTCTCCTATATAAACCCCCTTTTCTCACTTTTCAAGACACATGGATTGTCGAATACAATCATCTCTTCTCTCTTTTGAAGACACGCTTGAGAATTCGAGAAGTCTTTTCCAGTATAAAGATTTTCGGCTTTCTATTACTCTAAACCCAGAAAGGGTACGTCTTGAGAGCAGAATTCTCTCCTCCCTCCCATTTTCTCTTTTATTTTTCTTGCTTAGAAGAGGCATGTTTAGGGTTTAGTTTTATGCCTAGGAGCATGCTAGGGTTATTATAACTTGTTCTAACCGCTATTTGTTTTACGAGATGGATAAACGTGTCGAGGTAAGTCTGCAATCCTTCATTTATTAAAATCATGCTTAGGAGTTTGCTTTCTTTACGAATGCTTAGAAACATACTTAGGAGTACATTATTAAAATCACGCTTAAGAGCACATGGTTAAAATCATGCTGGGAAGACTTATATTTGCTTTGATGAATGCTAGAAAATAGGAAAATAGGTAAGAATTACTATTTTGCCCCTGAATTACTTGTTTGAATTAGGCAAGAATATGCCATGAGAATCATGTTCAGGCTAGAATTGCCGTTGACATAAATAACGCTAGAATAGCTATAGCTAGAATTGCCATGATCAAACTTATCAAAATCTAGGCTAGAATGCCATGATATTAGATTATGGCTTTGTTTGATTTATAATTTGTTTGTTTATGAATATACGAATGCTTATATATTAAGAAGTGTAATTGTGTGATGCCATGAAGTGATAGCGGACTCACATTGATGGTGAGGGACTATTAATTGGAATGAATGTTCAAATATATGAATGTATAGAATATTTTGTTATTTTATTGTTGAAGAACAAATGATGTAATCCTCTTGCCATTCCCTCATGTATGAAAGGAAATGTGATCTATTCTCCTCCCTTTTTCTTTATATGAATATACAACCATTTCGATTGAATAATCACCTCATATGTCTAACAAATATAAAACTGAAAACATGTGCATAAAATGAACCACTTAAGCGGACTAAGTAACAACACAAGCTATTTTTATTTGGTATTTCCCTAGTATAGGCCGGATTCATATCCACGCGGGTCAAATGACTCATATCTAACTTTTCGAACCCATCTCTAAAGGGATGAGGGTGGTTTAGGTCACAAAGAGAGGGATTAGATTGCCCCCATTCATTCCTAATTTTATAATTGGGTGGCGACTCCATTCTTCAGATGTGCTCATGGCTCGTTTGTGTTCTGTTAAGTCTCAAAAAAGGCTTTGGCAAAGTGTCATGGTCGCAAGCGCTCTGGCAGGATGAAAGCCCAGTTCATAATGGCAACTCCAATAGAAATAAGAGAAGTTATTTTGATGAGAATACCAAATTCTAGTACCTCGTGTTGATAGAATGAGTCCTTGCATCATTACACTTTTGCACACAACGAGCACGAATTACCTAAACTAGCCGTGTGACATTCACATGAGAATTCTTTGGCTCCATTCGACCCCTATGACACATCTGAAAAAGGATTGTCTCCCAAGTATAGGAGTGTAGTGTCGAAGTAATAAACCCGGTGAGACCGGGGTCGATCCACGAGGAAGGAAATTTTAGCGCTACAAGCTATAAAGTAAACAAATATGATATGGATGATTCAAAGGGATGGCAAGATAATATCAACAAGTATGAGTAAAGAACAAATTCTTAAACAATAAATAAGAATAACACAAGAGAAATTCACACAATAATAATGAGAGCTAAGGTTAGGGGATCCGCCCTTGATATTCAAATAAGGATAAACAACCCGTTTTAGTTATATGAATTATATTTGCTTCGTTACCAATATTTATACCACTTCTCGTAAATGGGTTCAAGCACCCAATGTGCCAATCTCCATATGTCTACAACAAATCAAGGTTCCTAACTAGATTCATGTTGGTAAGGAAGAACCATAAAACATCTAGAAAGGATCCAAGCATTTGATGTGCCAAGGATTGTCGACAATGGGTCAAGACCTCCACTTTACGAGTGGTGTCAAGATTGATTAAGAAAATAAATATAAATCATATAAACAACATAAGATTATGATTATTAAGCACATATTAAGGGTTAGAGAATCCTTACTCTTATATCAAGGGTTTCACCCTTTCACCTTAGCAAAAGAGAAATTAGAAAGACATTATAAGAGAAAGAAAAGAAAATGCAAGAAAAAAGAAATTCATTAATAACATTAAAACAAGAGAGAAACACAATACAAGATCCCAGCAAAGGCCAAGATGCCCCCAATGGGTCACAAGGCACCTCTATTTATAGATACATTGAGGGGCAAACTTATCAAATTACAAAGGAATAATTGTCAAATATTAGATGCACCAACTTTGACAATTGGGGTAATTAGGTGAACCGAATTTGACCACCAATTTTGACCTTGAATTATTGTGAATTTTAATCACATGTCTTCATGAAAGTCGTAGATATTTCTCTCAGATTTCTAGAACATCTTGATTCATACGATTTGGATACGTATTCTGAGAGATATGGTCAAAATACTGAGGCATGGTCAGGCTGGGTCGAAACTACAGATGGGTTCACTTCAAGCCCATTTTTGGTCCACTAAGAGATCGAATTTGATGATGCTCCTGAAATACAATCTTGTAGATAATTTAATCATCTTTTCAAAACATTAAGATTTGCACCATTCTAATCTATAAATAGAGAGTTATGCCCATTTAACCGAACCTGTAATAAAATCAAAATTAAGAGGAAGTTAATTCCAAAGTTGCAAAGACTATAAATATGCTTAAGTTGAGGAATTTAATGACACTATTAATGCAATATGATGAACTAAACTCTTATTAAACATACATATTTAAGTGTTCATCACCCTAGACGACTCATGTTAGTGTTACTACCTTTAAGCAAGTACCATTAACTTGGTATAGAAAGGGATTGGCTCAAGGGGGCATCTCTTGCTCAAAGGAGCCTAATCTATTAGACTCTTGAGACTTAAGCCTATATAGATGACTCTAGAAATTTCCAATAGGAGGAATATCCAAAACCTATGTTGAATTGCATGTGTGTATATTTAAATTCCCATGATTAGAATAACACCAACTCAAAACATCATGGAACAACCAGTGAACGCCATATATCAAGTCACCCATAAGAATAAAATAGGGACATGTGCCACAACTTAAGGTTATCATGGCGTTTAAAAAAGCATGTTATGATAATCATGAAGAATCCAACATAAACATGAATGTTAGAATTAGGAGAGAGAATCTTACATTCCACATCCCATGATGATGTCTTGGGAATGAGGCCAAAAATCCTAGGGAAAGAGACTCGACCTCACGTGTGTGGGAGGAATAAGATTAGAAGGTTGAAAGCGTGTCTATGCCTTTGAGCATATCATGCATATATGCATGCATGCATGGCATTAACACCGTTGTTTTGTAGTCTTCATAGCTTGGCTTAGACGAGTTGGTCGTTTGACAAGGCAAGAAGAACCAATTGATAAAATGGCTACACCTAATAAAAAAAATGCTGAAGTAGCCCAATTAAGAGCTTACATGACTGAACTCCAACAACAAGTGGCCAACTTGTTGAAGCACTCCAAAATGGGCCTAACTGCATGAATAAACCACCACCCGAAGGTAATAGTGATGGTTATGGTGAGACTAGCCAACGCAGAAATAAAGAAAAAAGCCCAATCAATCTAGAAGAACCTGAATTGGTTAGGCAACTGGCCAAGGACACGAAAAAGGTCCAATCTCTCTTGAATAAGAAGGGGCTAAAGGGGGTTAAAGACCTAGATTACATTCTACTTATGGGACATCAAGACTTGCCTCCAAAATTTTGTTTACCGGACTTGCCTAAATTCAACGGAGAGGGGAATCCCAAGATACATTTGAGGTACTATAAAGCCATCATGGCTACTACTCCTTTGACGAAAGAGCATATATTGAAATACTTCATGCTATCCTTAGAAGACGATATGGTAGCATTGGTATCATGACCTTCCAAAGAGAGTTTGAGAAGATTGGGAGGAGCTTTCCCAACAATTTGTAGATCAGTATTGCCATAATACCCAACTGGGGGTAACCTTGAGAGATTTGGAGATGATGAGGCAAAAGCCTAACAAGACTTTTTCAGAGTATTCAGTCCATTAGAGGGCCAAGGCTGCCAAAATGACCACCATACCTGTAGAGAAGGACCAGGTTTGCATGGTGATTAGTAGAGCCCATTGTTTCATCAACGGTAGACTGACGGGTTTTCTTATCAGAACATTTAAAGACTTATATGAGTCAAATATCTAAATAAAAGAATTGAAATCCAGGTAGAAGAGAAGTAATTATAGCTACCCTCAAAGAAGTCAAGGGCAGTATCATCAACCTAGTGGTCCTAACACGAAGCATGTAGAGGTGAAGGCGATTACCCCACAAAGAAGATTCAGTCATTTGGGAAGGCCACTTTCGAAAATCTTTGCAAAGTTGAGAGCCGAAGGGATTTTACAGCCATTGCCACCAAGAGAGCTTTCAAATCCACTACCAAGGAATTGGAGGCTCCATAAGAAATGTGAATTCCATCAAGTAACCGATCACAAGACTGATGACTACACTTGCCTTCGTCATGACAATTCAAGATTTGATTGACAAAGGCTAAATTCTTGACCCAGAGACATATGACCCCAATACAAGGAGCAATCCATTGCTCAATTACAATCGGGTGCCTCGTTCGTCAACTAATATGATTGGGTCAGGCTTGACTGAAAAGTAAGTCATGAACTCTTTTGAAGAAAGTAGATCGAGTAGGGTTAAGAGAGCCAAGAGAAGAGAGAAATTCAAGCTAGAACTGTCCACTAGAAAGGTGGTTTTGAAGAAGAAGCCCAAAGGTGGAAGAGCCCAAGGCTGAAGAGTCCAAGGTCGAAGAACGTAAAGAGATTATTGAGGGTGGAAGATGAACCCCTTCCTTTGGTAGCCAAAATTCACACTAAGAATAATGGATGGACTAATATTGTAGTGAAGGGAGTCAAGCGAAGCCTAGAACCTGAACCTGTGAACCTTAGTGATCAAGAAAAGGAAAACCCATAAGAAGAAGAAAAAGAAGCTAAAATGAAACCTATTAAGAAGAAGTCCACACCATCAAGCTCCTTTGCCAAGAAGTGGATGGCTAGAAAAAGGACTAGAAAAGACCCACCATCTAGGAAAGTCAAGGTGAAGAAGGGTAATGAAGCTAGGAAAATGAAGTAAGTTTAGAGTCTTGAAAGGAGAGAGAGATTGCCCAGAAGATGTAAAGAAGTAAGAGTTATGGGGATTTAGGATGATATCCCTAAAGTCAATACCCCTTCCAAACTTCTGGCCTGACCGACCTTAGTAGTCATGAAGAAGAAGGGGTGAGAGTTGAGGAAGAAATACATAAGGGAGAAACATGTCCAAGGAGTGACAAGGAGTGGTAGATTTTACCACGAGAGAGAAAAAGAGGAATCAGCTGATAAGATAGTTGAGAAGGGCAAAGAAGTTGCCAAGGAGGAAGCCAAAGAAGAAGAGGATCAAGAGATCAAGCAACTGAAGAAGACTTGATGCATTCAAAACTAGAAAGTATACTAGTCGCATAAGTAATAAAGTGATGAGTAAGATATCGCTCCCACGAGGATTGTTTCTAATTAAATTTGTTATTAGATAGCACAATAAAATAAATGGGGGGTTTCGTTGATTCATTAACTAAATGAAATATAATGCAAATGAAGAATAACGCAACAAAAAGTTAAATGAAGTGAGAAATAATAATTGGGAGAAACTTGGTTAAAGGATCATTCTCCACCATAAGATATGAATTTACGAATCAACTATAGAATTGTCATCAAATTATAACATTGAAATTATCAACTGTAGATAACAACAAGCTCTATTACCCCAATATTTCCTTACTTTGTCGTTAAATAAAACAAACTAATCTGTATCCATTAAACAAGCTAGAACAAGCTCTCTAAATTTAATTCAATGAAAACATTACGATAAGAAAGATAGGTTGATTGAAGCAATAAACATACGAGCTCAGATTATTTAACTTACTTCATATTCTCTAATTGCAATCTCTGATCACAGTTTTGCTACTAGCAATTAAAAATTCAAGACAATTACGGACCAAGATTTCTAGTCTAGCAATAGACAACAACCATATTCTATTTAGTTGGTCACCTAAATAAAATCAGCAAGCAATCATAAGCATCGAATATTGAAAAATACAGGCAACTTCAGTTAGAGAATTGGATAATAATTTCTTGAATAATCAACTCACAAAAACCATATCTAGGACTTTGAAATCACCCTCAACCAAATCATATTTATTTACACATGTTCAAACATAACATAAATATAATAAAACATAGAGAAATTCCAAAAAATGAAAAGGAAAGGAAACACTTAGCAAATCCATTGAGAATATCCTCGGTAGATGAATCTCTTTAGGATTATAGTTCCTCCTATTTTCAAGCATTCTTTCTCCTTCAAGAACTCCAAGATATGTCAGAAATCAAGAAAGGTAGCCTCCAACTCGTTCTCCCCCTTCTTCCTTTGAAAATAAAACCCTAAAATATGTGTACATACTCTACTTTAGTAACCCTGCGACAATGCTGTGAATAATAACATGCTACAGTGATTTATAAAATTACAATTCCATACTACTCACCATTTTAATAATAACTTCTGGTACACTATATGGATTCATGAATCGTAAATTTCTCTAGAAACTAGACTTCTAGAGCTTTCCAATGATGTATAGCGCATCATCTGGTTCATTGTACATCAATACAATTAAATCTGAGAATGTGTTTAACTGGCAAAGGTGAAAATGAAAGGTTTTACTCCATTTGGTGCAAACTCCTCCAAAACTCCTACAAACGTCAAAACCACACACAAACATAAAAATACCAAGGAAACGTAGATGAATTGATATGAAAATAATATATCAATAGATAAATAGATACCTATCAAATTCCCCCACACTTAAACTTTGCTAGTCCTCGAGCAAGTAAAACAATATGAAAACAAAACAAAATCTAAACAGAATCACAAAAAAAATCAAAACACACAAATGCTTCAACTTGCAAATAGGCCTCAAAGATTGCGCTTAATTATAACCCAAGGAAAACTTCAAAATTATACACTTGATCATGAATTTCATCTCATAGATTAGTTTCGCTCCACTTCAATTCCTCAAGTGTGTGTCTGTAGAGCCATTCTCATCTAATCACTTGTAATCCATACGAGTTTCTACATAAAAATGAATCATATTCAATAGAGAAGATGTGAGTATAAATGAATTGCATAGGCCTGCTTTTCAGCTGACTTTCCACTAATGTCGACAAGCACAATACTAACGATCAAGTATGGCTTTATTAAGCTTGTAACATTTGGCTTGGGTGAAAGTATGATAAAAGATAATAATTTGACTCAAATAACCCACAAACACATAAATCATGTAAGACTATATAGAGCTCAACCCTATAACATAAATTCATTTCAATTCACTAGGTGACTCCCCGAAGCTTATTTACAACACTCGATCTCTCTCTTTTTTTCTTTCTTTATAAGACAAAAGAAACTACACCCCCACACTTAGTTGTTTCAATCCTTTTAGGAGCACTCAAGGGCATAGATATCTTCTTTTTCTCCTTCTCTTCTTTTTTTTTTTGTTTTTTTCTCATTTCTTTTTCAACTACCCCTCTCCCACACTTAAACAACACATTGTCCTCGATGTTTAAGCACATAGAAGATAAGTATAGTTTTTTTTTTCTTTTTTCTTTTTTTTTTAACAAACACAATAGAACTCACTTTCATTGCTCAAAATGTAATCATGAATGATCTACATGCTCATAGGTAAGGGATAAACTATTTGAAAAAATTAGCTTGAGGTTAGAAAATCTTTTAGTGAGTTAACAAGGAAAAAGGCATAAATTGGCTCAAAGGGGTAACTAAGGATCAATTTCATACAGGGTTGGCTAAGAAGGCTCAAATGGTCCAGAGATGGCCTAAATCATTTCCCTAATATTGTACAGTCTAGGATTTCGTCTCAAGTGACCGTTAAACAAGTTTTAGAATTCATTGAAATATTAAGAAACACTTAAATTGCATAAACTTCTCTAAGTAAACAAATAACTTAGTGATAATGGCCAAGTGCTGAATATTGTCCAAGGAATCAAAAGCAAAGCAAAAACTAATAAATAGTTCAAGCACAAATATCTATGCGTCATTTATCATTTTTCAAGAGTTATTCTCAATTCAATCATTGCCTTCTCATCGACCCACAAAATGCAAGAAAAAAGGTATGTGGCATTGTTAGACCTGAGTCAAGATTGTATGTTTCAACAATCCCTAGGATTGTATGTTTCAACAATCCCTAAGACCAGTAGCCCGCAGACTTAATGTTTCCAGCTGATATACCTTTATTATGAATGAAAAAAAAATACAAGACACTTTAAACAAACAAACTACAAATTTTTTTTGGTAGAATGCGTTTGAAGGGTTAAAGAAACCCCATTTTCTGCCATTCTCAATTTTTTCACAACTTTTTTTTTTTGAATCGGACCTAATAAAGACAAAAACACATAACAAGTTTAAATTACATAAAACTAAACTTACTCACAAAATAACAAAATCCAACAATCAGTAAAACAAGAACAAGTTAGTTAAGAATGGGTCTCAAAAGTTTAAAAGTTAGCCCTTTTATTCAGCCATTATGGATCAAGAGATCCGGAATGCGTTTCAAGAGAAGTTGAACTTTTTGAGGCACCACTCTACAAGGCTAGAATAGAAAATATTACCTAGAGTAAAAGTCAAAAGAAATAACCTGAAAAATCTCAAATAAACACAATAAAAAGAAACCAAACAAAAGTGAAGCAAACCAGTAGATAAAGATTATAGATGGAGCGTCAAACCCAATTTACGCCTTTTACTACCTTCTGTAAACTAATCTATTTGAGATGTTGTTGGATCAGGTGAATGGACGAACTCTTGTAGTTTGTTAATCAACTTCGTTGCAGTTGAAGCTGTAACGAGGATTTGCCTTGTTGAATGTGAGATGAAGTTTTGTTATACAACTTGATCAAGAAAAGAAAACAAATCATCAAAAAAATTATTGACATTAACAAACCAATCGGTTATCGATGGATGTTTAGCTGTGCCTAGGAGGTGATTTGAAACACTTCCTCTAATGTACCATAACCACTCGGCAAAGCTATAAATGCATCGAGTTAAAAAGCATATGTGTAATACTCTCATGCGTGCTTGATACTTGTAACTCTTCCCCCATTGTGTTGCCTATGATATGTCATACAACTAATAGTTTAGGGATAATGTCGAGAACTTGACGCCCTCCTAAGGCTACAGCTGTTGACACACACCCCATTAACCCAAGGCTACCCCCTCTATAAACCAAATGATATACCTCTTAGCTAATACACTGTCAAGATCAATAGCTACTGCTACAAACTCTCTATCTTTACCAAATTAAGATCCACAAAATACACATATATTTTGAAATTATTGAATTGGTGTTTTCTCTATTTCTACATGCACTTTAACCATGTGTAAGACAATGATGAAAGTTAGGTGTTGTGTTTTCTCAAGGTTAAAAGATGTTATAAGAATGAAATTTGAAAATATGGAGAATGGATGGATACACATGTAATGTTCTCAGATTTGACACATGGGGACTTATTTTTGGTGGGGGTTGCTCGGTGCATAATTATCGCCCCAAGATTTGAAAAATTGAAATATGCTTTCGGTGAGGGTTGACAAAACCCCCACACTTGTCTCCCATGTATGCTTATACTGTTGGTAGTTGTCTAGTTTGTCAAAAAGAAAACTTGAAATTAAAACAAACAAAATCAACAAACAACAACAACACCAAGACAATAATAATAATCAAAGCAAACAAAACAAGAAAAATAATTTTCAACATTAATAACACACATTCAAATATATAAGTAGTTGTGATTGTGGCTCACATCTTTCTTTGGTTTTACATCTACGGCTGAAACGCTTTCTATGAGTTGGGAATATGCTTCCTATCTAGTTTTCTTATAAACTAGCAAACATGATCTTTTTTAGTTAGATTCCCTAGACTATAATGTTGTAGTTCATCACGAAATTGTGTCCATGGATTAAGCAATTCACGGTGAACAAGTTCATAAAAATGTAACTCAAGAGTTAGTAAAATATTATCTAAAGACTTAATACTCAAACCATTCTTAATGAATGTAAGTTTATCTTCTCTATTCCAAGACACAAAACCTAATGACCGACAACTCTGCTTACAATTCCATCTAGCAAATTTATAACATACTTGTAACCTCTTTACTCTTTACCTTTTGATGTAATAGCTCTTCCCTCGACCAGGCATTTATATTGTAAAATTAATATCAGGTTTACTAAATAATATTACCTTGGCTTCAACAAGCCATCGGATATCCGCAGGCATGTTTAAAAGCACCAACATCCAAAGTTTAGTCAACTGTACTTTATAAATTTTGAACACAAAATTTTGAGGAAGTCAAGGGAAATGTTTACGAAGGTTTGACAAAAAGATATCAATATCCATTGAAGAGGAAAAAAAGGAAAGATATTACCGATAATGCATTTGAGTATGTTCTTCTCCAAGATATGCATGCTTCAACCTTTTAGGCAATGGTTTCAGTTCTCATTTGGGTGTATCCCTCAAGCTATTGTGCAAATGAGCGTAAAGCACAAAAAAATCAAATTAAACAAAATAAAATAAAATAAAGACAAATAAAGGAAATGAAAACACAATAGCAAACAAAAGTAAAAAACAAATAACAAAGCAAATGAGACAGATAACAAATAAAGATAAAACCTGATCAATTATGATGGATAGATCCCACAGGAGGAATCTCCTCGAGACATGAAAATTGGTCATTACTACCTTCTTTTCTTCTTTTTTTTTAATTATTATTTTTTATTTTTCAAAACATTGGGTTACCTCCCAATAAGTGCTTGGTTTAACATCCTCAGCCTGACGTTACCTACCTTCACCTATCAAGATAAGTTGGCTCGTAGAGTGGTACCTCCTCGATGTCTTGTATCACTGAATTTTCATAGTAAGGCTTCAACCTGGGTCCATTCACCTTGAATACTTTGCCAGTTTTTAAGCTTTGGATTTCCACTGCACCATGAGAAAAGACATCAGTAATAACAAAGGGCCCAACCCATCGTGAGCATAATTTACTTGAAAATAACTTGAGGCGAGAATGAAATAAAAGAAATTTCTATCCTACTTTAAAATTCTTCCTAGGGATCATCTTCTCATGAAATGCCTTAGCTCTCTCCTTAAAATTTTGAATTCTCATAGGCATCATTTCTAAGTTCTTCCAATTCCTATAATTGAGGCTTTCTTTGCTCACCGACAGTGTTCATCTCCATGTTACAAAGCTTTACTGTCCATCATGCTCTGTGTTCGAGCTCTATTGGAAGGTGGCATGGCTTACCATAGACTAACCTATATGGAGACATACCAATATGTGCCTTGTAAGCAGTCCGGTATGCTCATAGTGCATCATCAGGTCATAGGCTCCAATATTTTCTGTTTGGATTCACTGTCTTCTCGAGGATAGACTGGACTTCTTGATTTTAAACTTCAACTTCACCACTAATTTATAGATGATATGCAGTAGACACCTTGTGAGAGATGTTGCATTTCTCGAGCAAGGCTTTAAATGATCTATTGCAAAAGTGTGTTCCTCTATTGCTAATTATGGCTCTTGGTGCTCCAAATCTTGGCAAAATTTTAGATTTCACGAATCAATAACAACTTTAGAATCGTTAGTTCTCATAGTTTTTGCTTCCACCCATTTAGAAACATAATCCACAACAAGTATAATGTAAACATTACCAAAGATAAAGAAAAAGGACCCCTGAAATCAAACCATACACAATAAAAATTTCAATAATAAATATAGAGGCTTGTGGCATTTTATTTTTGGCACTTAAATTACCTGTCCTTTGACAACACTCACAAGCTTTGCAAAAGAGATATGCATCTTTGAACAATGATGACCAGTAGAATCCATAATCGAGAACTTTGAGGGGTTGGTCTAAAGTGACCTCCACATGCATATGAATGATAAAAGGTTAAAATTGAATTAATTTTAGATTCAGAAACACACCTTCTTATCACTTGGTCAGAACAATGCTTCCATAAGCATGAATCACCCTATATGTAGTGCTTGGCAATGTTTTTCATCTTGTCTCTTTGAGCTTGAGTCAAGTCATCTGGTAGCTTCTTCATAACTACGTAGTTGGCAATATCTGCATACCAAGGGGCTACTACACTTAGAGACAGTAATTTTTTATATGGAAAACTTTCTTGTAATGGAAGTGCTTCCTCATCATAGACAAGGAGACTAAGATGGTTTGTAACTAAGTTTTCACTTCCCCTCTTATCTTTGATCTCCAAGTCAAATTCTTGTACGAGGAGTATCCACCTGATAAGCCTTGGTTGAGCACCTTTCTTTGTGAGCAAGTACCTCAAGGTTGCATGATCAGAATAAATGGTTACTTTAGTATCAATCAAATAAGAACAAAACTTTTCTAAAGCAAAAATAATCGCTAATAGCTTTTTCTCAGTTGTGGAATAGTTAAGCTAAGCATCATTGAAAGTCCAAGATGTATAGTAAATGGCATGTGGAATTTTGCCAATTCATTGACCCAAGACAGCACCCACAACATAGTCACTCGCATTGCACATGATCTCGAATGGATGATTCCAATTTACAGGTTGGATTACTAGGGCCGAAGTCAAGAGTTCCTTTAGTTTCTCAAGTGCCTTATTGCATTTGTCATCAAATTCAAAGGTCACATCATTTTGTAGCAGTCTACGTAGGGGCAAGGCTATCTTCAAAAAATCTTTTATGAACCTATGATAGAAACCTACGTGACCAAGGAAAGAACGAATATCCTACACACTTGAGGGGGGTGGTAAGGAAATAGACTAACCTATATGAAGACATAGCAATAGGTGCCTTGTAAGCTGTCCGGTAGGCTCTTAGTGCATCATCAAGTCATAGGCTCCAATATTTTCTGTTAGGATTCACTGTCTTCTTGAGGATGGACTAGACTTGTTGATTTGAAACTTCAACTTCACCACTAGTTTATAGATGATATGTAGTAGACACCTTGTGAGAGATGTTGCATTTCTCGTGCAAGGCTTTAAATGATCTATTGCAAAAGTGTGTTCCTCTATTGCTAATTATGGCTCTTGGTGCTCCAAATCTTGGCAAAATTTTAGATTTCACGAAATCAATAACAACTTTAGAATCGTTAGTTCTCATAGTTTTTGCTTCCACCCATTTAGAAACATAATCCACAACAAGTATAATGTAAACATTACCAAAGATAAAGAAAAAGGACCCATGAAATCAAACCATACACAATAAAAATTTCAATAATAAATATAGAGGCTTGTGGCATTTTATTTTTGGCACTTAAATTACCTGTCCCTTGACAACACTCACAAGCTTTGCAAAAGAGATATGCATCTTTGAACAATGATAACCAGTAGAATCCATAATCAAGAACTTTGAGGGGTTGGTCTAAAGTGACCTCCACATGCATATGAATGATAAAAGGTTAAAATTGAATTAATTTTAGATTCAGAAATGCACCTTCTTATCACTTGGTCAGAACAATGCTTCCATAAGCATGAATCACCCTATATGTAGTGCTTGGCAATGTTTTTCATCTTGTCTCTTTGAGCTTGAGTCAAGTCATCTGGTAGCTTCTTCATAACTACGTAGTTGGCAATATCTGCATACCAAGGGGCTACTACACTTAGAGACAGTAATTTTTTATATGGAAAACTTTCTTGTAATGGAAGTGCTTCCTCATCATAGACAAGGAGACTAAGATGGTTTGTAACTAAGTTTTCACTTCCCCTCTTATCTTTGATCTCCAAGTCAAATTCTTGTACGAGGAGTATCCACCTGATAAGCCTTGGTTGAGCATCTTTCTTTGTGAGCAAGTACCTCGAGGTTGCATGATCAGAATAAACGGTTACTTTAGTACCAATCAAATAAGAACAAAACTTTTCTAAAGGAAAAATAACAGCTAATAGCTCTTTCTCAGTTGTGGAATAGTTAAGCTAAGCATCATTGAAAGTCCAAGATGTATAGTAAATGGCATGTGAAATTTCGCCAATTCGTTGACCCAAGACGGCACCCACAACATAGTCACTTGCATTGCACATGATCTCGAATGGATGATCCCAATTTAAAGGTTGGATCACTAGGGCCGAAGTCAAGAGTTCCTTTAGTTTCTCAAGTGCCTTATTGCATTTGTCATCAAATTCAAAGGTCACATCATTTTGTAGTAGTCTACATAGGGGCAAGGCTATCTTCAAAAAATCTTTTATGAACCTATGATAGAAACCTACATGACCAAGGAAAGAACGAATATCCCGCACAGTTGAGGGGGGTGGTAAGGAACATAGAAGGTCTATCTTAGATTTATCAACTTCTATATCCTTTGCAGAAATAACCTGTCCCAAAACTATGCCCTGATTTACCATAAAATGACATTTTTCTCAATTCAGAACAAGGTTAGTTTCTATACATCTTTGACGTATAAGTGTAATGTTGTCAAGGCACTTATCGAAAGAATCACCAAAAACACTAAAGCCATCCATAAATACCTCAATGATGTTCTCGACATAATCAATGAAAATATTTACCATACACCTTTAGAAAGTGGTAGGGGCATTGCAAAGACCGAATGGCATGTGTCAATAGGAAAATGTACCAAATGGGCATGTGAATGTAGTTTTCTGTTAGTCGTCAGAGGCAATGACATCTGATTATATCCCGAGTAACCATCAAGAAAACAATAGTGAGAATGACCTGCTAGCCTCTCTAGCATTTGATCAATGAATGGCAGGGGAAAGTGATCCTTGCAAGTTGCTGAATTGAGCATTCGATAATCAATGCAAACTCGCCACCTGGTTTGGAGACGAGTGGGAACTAGCTCATTATTATCATTCTTAACCTACTACAACACTAGATTTCTTGGAAACAACTTGGATAGGGTTCACCCTATTGCTATCTTAAATTGGATAAATCACACCCACATCTAACAATCTGAGGATCTCTTTCTTGACGACTTTCATCATGGAAGGATTTAACCACCGTTGTGCTTCTCTAATGGGCTTGGATCCTTCTTCTAACAAGATATGGTGCATGCATATGGCTAGGCTAATACCTTTGATGTCAGCAATTGTCCCCCCAATAGCTATTTTGTGATCTCTAAGTACTTAGATGAGTTTTTCTTCTTATAGTGGTGTAAGGCCCCTTTCTATTATGATCGGCAAAGTATCTTTCTCATCTAATAGTACATGCTTCAAATGATTTGGAAGAGGCTTAAGCTCCATGGTAGGGGCTTTCATCATAGAAGGAAGAAGTTTCTCATTTGATAAAGGCAACTCAATGTAAGAAACATCATACCTGTTTGTGGTTATAGCTATAGTCTCATCTAAGCTTGCCACAACTACCTCCACTTCTTTAGACACTTGTATCAACCTTCTTGGTTCTTTGGAATTTTTTGTCCGTATGTGCTCACTAATAGGTACTTCCAATCCATCATTGTGAGTTAACTCAAAAAGTTGTTGTGCCAGAGAATCAATAACATCAACTGCAAAAACAGAATGCAAGTCACTAGGGTACCTCATTGCCTCCAAAATATTGAAACAAATCACCTCGCCATCAAACTCCATGGTGAGAGTGCCATCATGCACATCAATCTTGGTTTTA
Organism: Boswellia sacra; assembly: GCA_013180625.2. Taxonomy (NCBI): domain Eukaryota; kingdom Viridiplantae; phylum Streptophyta; class Magnoliopsida; order Sapindales; family Burseraceae; genus Boswellia; species Boswellia sacra. Next base: position 600,720 of record SNVD02013559.1, on the reverse strand, counting down.
GTAGTTTTCAAGAATGGTCCCCCTAAAAGAATCAGTGTTGGATTGGGAGATGTCTCATCTTCCATTATTCGTCTAGGAAAACCAATTGATTCACCTGCATAAGAACATCTTCCACAACTCCCTTGGGTTAGAACGATCAGCAAGTTGAATGACAATACCAGTTTTTGCAAGGGGTCCAAGATTCAAAGAAGCATAAATATAATATGGCATGACATTAATAGATGCTCCTAAATCTAACATACCTCTTTCAAACTTAGTATTATCAATGGTGCATAGAATGGTAAACGTACTTAGATCTTTGCACTTTAGAGGAATTTTTCTTTGTAGTACAACTGAAACATTTTCCCCCACAGTTACTCATTTCCTTTTAACTTTCTTTTGTTGGTGCATAACTCTTTCAGAAACTTTGCATAATGAGGTAATTGCTTGATAGCATCTAAAAGTGGTAAATTTACCTCGATCTTGCAAAAAGTCTCTAAGATTTCCTACTTTTGTTCCTCCTTCTTTGATTTTGCAAATCTACTAGGAAAAGGTAGAGGAGTAACATAAAAAGGAATATGAGTTTTAAGATTTACCTTAGAAGATGATGTTTTCTTCATGGTGGAAGTGGTGTCGTCATTTTCATTAGTTTGTGACTTTTTTGGTAGGACTTATAATTGCTTTCCACTTCTCAAAGTTACCGAACTACCATCCTCTCTTGGATTGATTACTGCTTGAGAT